>VZSZ01011084.1:25945-40405 GCA_013398815.1 Ibidorhyncha struthersii
AATATGGAGGCAAAGTGGAAGTAGGGTGGGGGTGCGGGTGGGTTTGTTTGGTTGCTTGTTTTTTCTTTGGGTTTTTGTGGGTTTTTTGTTGTTTTTTGGGGGGGTTGTTTGTTTTTTGTGGGTTTCAGGTTTGTTTTGTTTTGTTTTGTTTTTGGGAGGGGTGTTGTTTTTTTTTGTGTTTTTTTTTGTTTTGTTTTGTTTTTGTGTGTTCTTTTTTTTAAATTTTATTTTTATATCCACCCCAAAACCTGGAATAATTCTTTACATCAAACCCAGATCTCCATTTAATCTAAAAGATGTCACTTTCTCAATTTTACCGTTGCTACGCATCTTTTTTCAAGCCCAAGAGTCCACGTATAATCCCTCTAGCTACGTTCACTATCTAGCTCGGTGCTTCCTTTACATTTTAACCCAAGTACAGACGCAGTCTTCGAGTGCATATCGTGTTTTGGCACAAGAATGGAATAATTCTTTTAGCCGCTTCGAAAGCCGTCAGCCTGGTAAGTCGGTATAAAACCACTGAGGTGTCTTTCACCAGTATGTGATGGTTGAGAGCACATACTTCAGCCTGAAGATCCCCAGGCCTGGACCACTGATGTGGCAAGATTACCAGTATTTGCCTAGGGGTTTAAAAACTCATCATTTCTCAGCGGTGCTAAATAGTTCCTACAAGTATTCATAGACTTTTTAGGTACAAGATGAGAAAAGTTACTACAATTTCTGCTCAGAGACACATTTTGAAACAGTCTGGTGGCAGCTGGCTGAGGTGAAGAAGCAAATTGGTGACTTTACCGTCCTTTGCAATCGCTTCTTCCAGAGAAGTTGTGTTTTGGCTCATGCGCTGGGAAGTTCCTATTTGTGCTGTTCTTTAGTGCAGCATAAATATTGGGAAATCTTATTTCTGGGCTGGGGGGAAAAAAAAAAAGGCTCCAGATAAAGTTAATAACTTTTTTTTTAATTCAGGAATGGGGTAATTTTTTTAACAGAAAAAGGGTTAGTTTTTACAGCCGGGAATGTGAGGGGACCAGTGAGTTTTGGTGAGCTCAACAAAATCCTGAGTCGCGAGGAAAAGAAATCTTCTATGATGAGAACAATTTCTCCAATGGGCATAATGAAGATATTCTACTTTCCTGCACAGATTTTCCTCTACCGATTGTCTTTGCTGAAGTATAGTATTGCTGTGCTGGAAAACCAGGTAGATCTGTCCTACCTATCCAGTGGCAGCTGTTGTTTGATTGTGACAATATATAGGTATCATTGTAAATCCATTTTTAAAAGTTTGAGGACATAGCCTGGTTTAATCTCTAGTATTAGGATAACGTAAATGGCGATATGTTGTTTTTTTTTCCTCTGGAGGACCCTGCTAAAAAATGAGGGGGTGTGTGCATTTTTTTTAATCTCTTTTTTTTTTTTTTTTTTCCAATGGCTGTTTTCAAGATGCTGCCTTAGACCCATTGTTTTTTACANCTGCCTTAGACCCATTGTTATTTACACTTCTGAAGGGAATCGTAAGGCTTTTCTGCAAATTGCTCGGTTCCTTCACTGATCAGACTTGCACTCTTAGCTGCTGCCGCTGATCACAACCAGGCAATAGGAGATCATGTTGTCTCTTAAGGGAAGCAAATTTGGAAAGCAAAGGAGGTCAGTTCAGACTTGCGTGTTCTGTTGCTGTTCCCTCCGAATGTAATATTTAGTGAACTTACAGTGAGAAACAAATTGATACTGATCAGTTGTAATTCAATTTTTATGCAATGGAAACCTACAAAGCGAACCCAAGCAATACATTCTTTTCTGTTATCGCCTCTGTAAAGCTAATATTTGATACATTTGGATAGTCTAATATTAGACTTTCAATTACTCCACATCTCTGGAAATAAAACTGATCGTTTTTGTACGTGCCTTCACCTAGTTATGCGGCTATAAATCTTCTGTGTGCAATTATTGCGAGCATGGGCATTTCCCAAAAGTTACTGAATTATGCACAAATGTAAGCAGATGTATCGCTATTCGTACAGTAAGCGAAATGGAGTAACTTAGCATAATCACATTAGGTAAAACTGCCAATAGACCATGTAATAAAGCACGGTACTCGGGGGGCAGGAATCTCATTTCGATTCTTCTGGCGTAAATACAGTGATTTTTTTGGGGGATTTTTGCAAGGTTTCCATGAAACTCATTAGATCCAGACCCTGACCTGTTTATTACAGCGCGTGGCGGCGCCCTGCCTTAGGTGTGTGTACTTTTATCTGTATTCCATACACACCAGCTCTCCGTCTGGATACCTACCGTTTGTTGCGTAGCCGGCTTGTTTTGCTTCTTCAAACGTATTTGTTTTCTTTCTTCGTTTCCAGTTTATTCTCTGCTTCAGTTTTTACCAATGGGAACCGATGACTTACGGAGCTTACCACTACCCGGGCTGGTCCATGGTGCTTGGGTGGCTGATGCTGGCCTGCTCGGTTATCTGGATCCCGGTTATGTTTGTGATAAAAATGCATCTAGCCCCGGGCAAATTTATCGAGGTAACGCTTCTGCCTTTTTTTGCTGCTTAAAAATTTGGTCACAGGAGACTGTCGGGTTTATTTTACATTGATTTTTTGCGATATTGAATGTCTAATAGTGCTGAGATTACTTTCTGGTGAGCCAGTTATTGTGTTGCGGAGAGATGCTCGGTTGATTCAAAATGCAGACGTGCCATTTCCCGTTCCTCAAAAAAATGCTGCTAAATTGTTAAGTGATTCCTTTTATGAGAACTAGAAGGGGTTACAGATTTCCTGAGCCCCCGGTATGGTGTTACCGAGAGAAAGTTGTTCTCCCAGCTCTGTTGGCCTTTTCGCCAGAGCCGGCGGGGAGCCGTGGGAAGCACCAGCTGCCGGAGCGTACCGTGTCGCAGCGAGCCCGGCGCTCGGTGCCAGAAGGCGTCAATCAGGAGTCGCCAGTTCGCGGTGCGCGAGATGATCGGGTACTCGAGTCACCCGGGATGCGCTCCAGGAGGTTGTGCCACTTGATGACGTTCGGGAATAAGACGTATGAAAAGACTTCATGCTCTGCAGATCAAACTACTCATTATAAAACTTAGCTGGCGATCTCCCCCCGCCTTCTTCATCTCTATTTCTTGGCTACACTGATCCTCTCTGACACCTGGGCTTAAAAAAATTCCAGGCGGCACTTTATTTTTATGCTGCTTTTGTTTATTTTGCAAATCGGATTCCTGCCGCTTCCCCCTGCCGCTCCAGAAACATGGCAGTCCCCTTCTGCTCCCTGGCTCTGTGCCCTGGCCCTCCCTGCCACCGAGGCTGCCACCTAGAATCGTCTAGGTTGGAAGGGACCTCTAAGATCATTGAATCCAACCATTAACCCAACGCTGCCAAAACCACCACTAAACCATGTCCCTCAGCACCACGTCTTTTAAATACCTCCAGGGATAGTGGAGCCGTTCCCCGGCTCTTCCCATCCCGCTGCCTCCTCAGCTCCTTGCAGGGCCCGGTACAGCGATGTCTTTCTCCTGTCGGCATTTCACCCCTTCGTTGCATTCACCTTGTTTTCTGAAGAAGTTCAATGGTCTCATTTTTGGCCTCTGAGGCTTTCTCAGTTCTGTTCTCTCCTCACTGCGCGCTGCTCGCGCTGCTCCCTCCTCGGGACGTGGAGCAGATGCTCGCATCCCCTCTTCAGCTCTCCCGCAAAACCCGTTGGGGCTGTTATACGCCTCAAAAAATGAAAAGGAGAGAAAATGTACTAAAATAGAATAATCTTGTGGTCTCTCAATATGTCGCACTACACATGCCTAAGGGAAAAGGCGATGCTTTTCTGCTTCACATGGAGGAAAGGAGTTTAATATTAAGTGGTGGGACACCCTAGGGAGAGCATCCAAGCCCACCATTGGCACCAGGCAACGAGGCCACTCGTCTAAAGGGCCGTTCAACCCTTGTGTAGAGTATGTTGGAGTGCATAGGTCAGGAGATGACTGCTCCTACTGGAAACGAGCTAATGTGAAATTAAACGTGCTTGTTTATCATCTCATAAGTTTCTCTCATTCAGACACGTTGTTCTGCTCCAAATCTTCTAACTTCTATGTGTAGTACTGGTATACGTGTTGCCACAAGAATAGGGTGCTCTCCTTACTGGCCCTCTCTAGTGGTGCACCCAAAGAAACAGCAAAAAGTCGGATCTGTTTTAAAGGGGCTTTTTGCCGAACCTATTCCAGACGTAGCTCAGTATTTCCTCAACACTGAGTCTGCTGCATAAAATTATTATGGTTGATTTGGGAGGTAAGAGTTGCAAACTGGTAATTAAGCAGAGATTAAAATAACTGATATAGAGGTCTGATTCACTTTATTAGGTAATAAACATATAATTGTTCCCTCTCAAGTCATCAGAAATATGTTTTCTTTCCTTTTTATCTGTAAATGCACCAATCAAATTATATATTCAATAAAGAAATCAGCGGAAAGATTAGAAGATTTTTTGTTGTGTTCCAGGTTAACGTTCTCCTCTTTTTTTTTTTCCCCTCCAGATAGAAGTGAAACATTTTTGTCATCTTAAAATGAAAATCTTTGTTCATTCGTAGCAATGTACTTCTTTTTGGTCATTTGTTTACTTTGGGGAAATATGCTAAACAGAAATCCAATTATTTTAATGCAGTTACCCACTGCTTAGACCATTGGGCTAAGTAATTGTGCACACGTCCTTCAGTAAGCGAGCTGCGCAATCTGTAGCAGTGGTTCTGAGCTCCCCTCATATGGTGCGGGGGAGAATGTATAATTAAAATCTGGGCACTTTATCCTCTATTAATCTTGCAAACTTTGTGCAAAACAAACACTGAGCAGTGGAGCATTGCAGGGCCACCATCAATAATCTCAAATGAGACCATCCTCATTTCTTCTGCACTGTAATTCTGCTCCGTAACTTCGAATGAGACTCTCTTTTTCTCTCCCCCACGCTGCAGCGACTCAAGTTGGTGTGCTCTCCACAGCCCGACTGGGGTCCGTTTTTGGCCAAGCACCGCGGTGAACGTTACATGAATATGATCGATCCGCTGGGAACCTCTTCCCTGGGACTTAAACTGCCAGTGAAGGATATAGAACTGGGGACCCAATGCTAATACTTATTACACGGGTGGCAATAACATTGTCAGCCTTTTCTGATTCCCCCCGCCCCGTTTTGTTTCTCCACCTTTTCTTCTTTTCTTTTTTGCGGTGCCTGAAAGTGGTTGTTTAGGAAAGTAGGACTGACTGTTGCATGCCATAGGGAAGACCTAGCTAGACCGCTTCCAGGTGCAGGTGATGCCCATGCCGTGTTCTGCACCCGGTGAGACAGCAAAAACATATTGTGCAACGGGTGACGTACCAGCTTTTGCCAGGTGTTGTAGGAATAAACAAAACACAATGGAAAAAAATCCCTTAAGGAAATCACGTGCAGAATTTGACCCGTTTCACACAAGCATCCTCGTAACAGGTAGCTACGATTAGGACGAAGATTTTGTTACCAGTGTAATCCAAGGGAAGTTCAGCCCTCGGATGGGATGGAAGTGAGCAAAGGGGATGTCCTGTTGTCCTGGTATAAATCCAGCATAAGGCTTACGCGGTGAGCGGGGTGGTTTTGCCTACATTGACAGCAGACCTTGACCCGTTGTGTCTGCGCGCCCCTTTTATGAGTAGGAATTATCCTAACTTTGAGGATTTGTTATCTAAAGAAGCAGAGACCCTTTAAACAGCACACCAGGAAGCGACGTATGAGATCAGAACAGAAACACAATAATCCATTTGATATTTTCAAGCAGAAAAAAGTAAAATTTAAGGAAGTAATCATTTGAGACTGGGAGTAAACTGCATTTGCGTCTAGAAGTGGTTTGGGAATGGTGCGAGGCTGAGGTGGATGGGCATCACTGTTCAAAGTACTGTCGTATGTTTCTTTGGATAATTTGCTACCTGTCATTTCAATTAAAAATGCCTCGGTTATGAGAAGTGTCTGAAACCTTGCCCCACACTAAGTGCAACTGTGGGTTTAGTCACTTCACTCCAATGCTCTGAACACAGTTTTCCTTGTTTCTCTGCTTTTGTTTACAGTATCTCCTCAAGAAGCCATCATATAATTTGTGCCTAACTTTGTATTCTTACAGTGGTAAGTGTAGTCTAGTTACCACCCGACAACAGTTATTAGAAGTTAGACGTGCCGTTCAACTTTGTGACTCCCCGCTCATTCTCCTATAAACATCTTTATATAACCTTTAGATGTATTCTTCTCTTTCAACCCATGGGGAAATAGCAGAACCCCACTTGTCTATATATTATATATATAGCACGTAAATTCTTCAAAGCACTATTCTCTCTGAAATGTACGTAGGTTTGGGTTTTCTTTTTCGTTTAAAACACTTTCATTAAATAAAAAACCAAAAATCCCAGCGATTAACCACTGCAGTCATCCGTACGGATGCAGCGTTAGATATACGAAATGCGAGGGTTGCGGGGAGAGGACAGCTTAGCAGATGGCCGTGACAACATCGTGTAGCAATAGGACATTCTAAATCATTACATTTTAGAAATCAGATATAAGTGGTGATAGGAATGTTAGACTTAAATAGTTTTGTTACCTATTTGGCAGAGTAAAAATAGAGCTTTTTAAGAGTACATTTATTTACCTGAATATAAAATTAGCCCGATCTGTTGTAAATGCACTAGAATGAGGGAGAAAAATATATCTTCGATAATTGGCAAAACTGTAACCTTTACTCTCTTGTTATATCCTATACATACATATATGATATTTTTTAACGGTGATCGGTGTTCACGTAGTGTGTACTAGTGATGTTTTATGTCCCTATAAATATCTTATCAATCAGTGTAGAGATGGTGAGCTTAGAGTAGATTAGCCTGTTTTTTCCTTCCCCACGCGCACTGCTGCAGTCGCCAGTAAATGTTCTTTCCTTTCAGGGGACTGTTTCTACCCCGTTCTCTTGTCTGTTTGTCTTCATATTACAGGGTCTCAGGTAAATCTTCAGTTAATGTGTGTCCGTAGGTCAGTAGACGTGTTGTTTCATCCCGTCGAAGAAAACAGAACAAAACCTAAACCTTAACGTCACACCTCCACCAAATCGTTAATTTACTTTCTCTCTGTGTGTGTGTATATATATATGTATATTAAATATATTAATCATTTTGCTGAACTTCCTCTTTCACGGGGCAATTAGTGTTGCCAGTTCTAGGCACTGCTGGAGACCTTTAATCCTCACGCAGGACAAGCCAAGCACCATCAGGGGTTGTCACCCAGCGAGGCGAGGGCAGATTTTGCCACATTTTGGGCTGGCCCCTGAAGCCCCACTCCGGGGGCTCTGTTGGTCCCCGTCTTGTGCGGCGGCCAGACGGGACCCTTCCGTGAGCTTCTCTGCCTTAAAGCTGTGCCCCCCGGTGCCAGCTTTGCCTGCTATTTTAATAAGGGGGGTGGCTATTCCTACTTCTGGCTTTTATTTTCCCGGCAGAGGCAGGTTCGAGAAGCCACGCTCTGTTTGACGTAACGAAGGTCCGTCAAGATGAGCTGGAAATTTGGCCCTCGCGTCTACGTGGGGCTGAGGGGCCTTCTCTGGGTGAAGAAAGGTACCTAAGTCAGCACCTCTAGTGGGAATTACGTATTTTTATCAGGATAAATAGCTTTAGGCCTCTCTTTACCAATATTCCCCAGCATCTTGATTTTATTTTTGGCATCCAGGCTAGTGTATTTTCACTACTATTGTGATATAGAGATATATATATAAAATAATCCATAGGTTTGTTCCTCTTTTAAAAAAAGAAAACACACTCAAATGGCTTAACAGTTTTCTGAATCCTTTCACTTACTGACTTGTCTCAGGACATGCATTGGAACTGGGATTAGCTAATTGCAATAAAATTACCTCGGTGTAAGGATGTCAGTTACTGTCTACCTTAAGTATAAAAGAGATATCATTTGAAGGAATACCGCTGGGTTATGATATTTCTTCCTTTGGCTTGGATTACCAAACCAGAATGCATATGAAAAATTGAATTGCTTTCCCTGATTTATGTAATTAATTTGCCTGCTTTTAATTTAGATGTTGTTCCTGTGCCTGCTAAGTCATTAGCACAGGATTAGGCTTGACTTTGAAACTCTGAAAACAGATGATAGTGATTTTGTTCTAGCTGATATTTGCCTTCAGCTTCGACCTCTATTCCTAGGCTTGCAAAAACATTTGGAGAGGGGGGCGAAATGAGTATAAAAAAAATCACAGGAGATACGACATTTTTGCTGTATGCTAAAAGCAGATTTTTTTCACATTAGACATTTTTTAAAGTATTTTACTGGCAAATCTGAATGTTGAGATTAAATTAACCAGCAGTGTCTTCTTTAAATGAGAAGTAACCTTGAAGTTTGGGAATGCACTTCATTTACCATGTTCTAGGGAAAGTTTGCATGTACTTTGATAATTTTCTAAAAATAAATTTAGTAACTAATTAAATACCAATAAAGATCTTTAAAAAAAAAAAAAGGAGGGGAAAAAGCCATATTAGTAAAAACGTGATGTACGTACTTGCGGATCTATCTATCTTGTGAGTAAAAAATGTTCAAATTTGGTGAAATTACTTATGTTGCGTATTTTTTCTTGGAAATGAAATCGAATTTCTGGATGAGCTGAGACACATTATTGTATGCATTAAAGATTGTACTTAATGCAAATGCTTGCCATCTTCAAATTCTTTGGGTCTTCCTAGTCTTTTTAATATGTAATGTTCACAACCTGTGTTTCAGCTAGACGTGGCAGCACTTTGTTTCCAAAAGAAGGGTTTAACAAAATGACCTTTAATTGAAAAAGACTCGGAGTGTCTTTATGTGATGTTTTAATTGGGTCAAAGTAGTCTTTTGATTAGGTTCTGCTCCACTGACCACATTAGATGTGCCTCAGCGCTGAAGATCATTGCTTCCGATACACTGTGTGGCTGTCGTCGACCATGAAATTCCAACGCCTGATTTATTTTAAATACCTTTGCTCTTTTTTGAATATATGTACGGTTGTATGGATAATATGATGTCTTGTTGCCTGCGTTAAAGCAACTGCTTATTTGTGGCAGACGTTGGTTTCCTATTGGTTTCTTATTCTGCAGATCCACTTTTTCTTGCAATTAAAGACAGACTTGTAGGGATTGTGGGTTGCAGGATGCAGAGCTTCGGCGAGTGGCGTCCCAGGAAGTGTCTCCATTTTTGCTGTTAACGCCATAAGAGACACTTGTTTCTTAGTTTGTAGTTAAATGGTGTGCACATAAAATACCTGTAAAACGGTCGGAGCTTGATATTCCCCAGGGACTCAGGTCGACGACTTGCGGGGGAGGGTACGGGTGTTTGGGGTTTCTGCCTTTGTCACCCTCAGGCAGCCTATCGCCAAAGAGAGAAGGTTTTCCTGATGGGTTTAACATAACGTGAGAACCGGGCTGGACCTTATTGCTTGCAATATTATTATTTGCCCATAATGTTTAAATACATCTTCAGGTAACCATTTGCCTTATAGCTATCTTCCATTGTTAGGAAAACTATTGATCGACTAAAACATGTTGTTATCTGTCATTTATATTATCTAGTATTACCGTGTAAGGTAGATGCTTAGCTGGTATAAATTGCTACAGCTTTGTTTGGAGCTGTGACAATTTACACCAGCTGAGAATTTGCGCCCTGTGTCCTATGGCACTTTATTATGGACCCATCGCTGATGGGTTAAATCTTAATTACTTGCGTAATGTCATATATAAATATATATATATATTTACAGGCATTCTATGGGGTACTGCTGCCTATGGATAAAGATTTGTACCCTAACCAGGTCATTATACTTTTTTCATTAGCTATACGTGGAGAAGATATATTATGTTACAAAGGATGCATCATATATATCTCATATAGTGCATATTATAATGCTGTATGTTATTAATTTAAGAAATCATTATTCTTGAGGCCCTACCTCAAATTTTGTATTTATGTGTACAAATGCAATTTATTGTATTATATATTTGCCTCTTATATTTGGATGTGATAAATTAAAATTATTCGATAATGTATGGGCTCTAAAGACTCTAAATAAATGTCCAGTGTTTAAAACAGAAAATACGTCAACATTTTTCTGGTGAACGAAACGTCTCTTTTTCCACCGCCTCCTTCCCCACCCAGTACACACCACAAACATCATTCTTACTTAACACACAGCCTTAAGGTATCTGCAGAATTGATCCATTTGATTGTTAGAAACCTTGAGCAGCAACTGGAAACAGCCCTCTTGGGAAATGGAGATATTGCACAGCTGCAGAAACAAGTATCAATTAAATGTTTGGGTTCTTAACTATTTGAGTGCTCTGCAGCTTGTGGAATAATTGATTGCTTATCAGAGAAACAACTGGATTTGCTTAAATCCCTCTCATCCTATCAATTCAGTCATCCCGAAGGGTGTTGAACTGTTCAAAACAATAGAGGTTCATATCTGCGGGAGGTGGAAGGGAAGGGAAGTGTAAGGATGTTCTTAAGTCCTGATGTTGTCGTGCCTTTTGCTTAAAGCTGAATTCCTGCAGCGCGGTGGGGGCAATGTGCCACAACACCGATGCGGTGAGCGGGTTCTTCCCTTCCCAGCAGCCTGCTGCGGAAGTGGTACTGAGCCAACCCGTTTCCCTGCTGGCAGACACCAGCTTTTGACAAGTTTCCCCAAGTACAATAGCTGAAGTGCAACGTCTGATCACAGCGTGGCATCAAACGTGGTAGCACCTAAGAGATACCGGCACGGTGCTGAGAACGTGCCAGTGATTCCAGGCAAGGGCCTAATCCTGAAGACAGCTCAATAGCCGTGTGGCAGGACTGTTCCGGCAATTCTGGTAATTGGTTCCCCCCTCCCTCCCTGGAAAAAAGTTCTTTGTTCTGTCTGTGAACTTGTCTTTCTCTGAGACATGTATGTGCAGATGGGGGCAGTGGCCTAATGACGGAAGACTAGAGCAATTCTTTGCATGTATAAGGCAGTTTTTGTCTTGGAGAAGTCTGAAGTTACCAGCGAGCATCGTTAAGGGTCCTCAGAGGCAGGTAAGTGTCATTAGTCCCCTTTTCGGGAGGAAAAACTGAGGCACGTGGGATTTGTCAAATCTCCAGTCAATCAATGCGAGTCAATGACGCAACGCATTGATTTCAGGAGTAAGAGACAGTCCTTTGCTGTCACCATTGGGCGCTACTGCTTTAAATCTTTAAACTCGTGGGAACAAATAAAAATCCACGTCCTTTTAACTTGGTTGTACAGATTCACCCAGGCCATGCTCTAAACCGACGTACGTACGTTACTTAAATGACCAGAAGATGGGCACATCTTCTATTGCAGCGCTCGCGGATGCCTTTAGTTCTTCATAATTTTACTCCTTCGGGTACTGAAATTCCTACGGCCGGGGTGGAGACCGAAGGGCACATCTTATACCGACCTGATAGACTAATCAGTTGTAAAGTTTAATTTGGACTGTGTGGTCCTCAAACGTTAGCTAACCATGTGTTTGGGGATTAAAAGAAAAAAGGCAGTGGGTATTGCTTCATCGCTGACTACAGAAGTAGCCAAATGATTTCTCGTCGTAAGGCCTCATTCGGGTGCATTTGTAAGATTTTTATGTAATTATAAACCTTAACGTGGGTACTTTCAGCCTGTTGGACCGATTAGCTTTACAACTATTTATCAGTTGGTAGGACAGGTATGGCATACAGTATCCCCCGCCCCTTACATCTACTCTTTTTCTTAGTATTTAGGTGTAAATGGTGTTTTTAATTCTTGCCCTCTACTGGCTGCAAAGTAAACTTTGCCCGTAGGGATTGCAAGCCTCCCTTCGGAGCCGGGCTTTCCAGGGGAGCGAGCCTTACTTGGGAATCGTGGAGATTTTCTATCCCATGAGCTACGAGGTGTTTTGGGGGTGGTGGTGTGGTTTTTGTTGTTTTTTATTTCTGTTTTTTTTTCTTTTTCTTTTTTTCCCCAGGTAGAAGCGCTGTTTTTTCCCAGCGTTTGCAGTTCAGTTGGCAACTGAGTCCACACATTCAGCTACGCTTAAAGTAATACTTAGCACTTTTAATTGCCTTTTATCCAAGGCATGCAAGCAACCTTACAACTGCTGAGAGATACTGGGCCAAGTCAAAAATACTTCATCAAACTAGAAAAATGCCACAAGCTTTGTGGCTGGCAGGACTAACGGTTTAACACCACACGGTTAGCAACATCACAATAATTTAGGTCAAAAATCAAGAGGCATTCAACGTCCAACTGAGAGTGCAAGAACAATCTCTCACAGGGATATTAGCTGAGCTGAAACCCAGCTAGCTTGCCAGGACTAACGCTTTACTCTTGCAAAAGTGCCGTCAGGTTTTATTTTATTTATTTTTTTTTGATCGCTAAGAATGTTCAGGAGCACAGTTTTAATTCTTATCTGAATGTCGTGCCTGTCAGCTGTTTATAGGTCAAATAAGATCATATCAGAATATCAGATTTTTTTGGTGATAAAGGAAGATGATCTGTTGCCATTAGAGGAGGTGTAAGAACAGTGTTGGCTGGGAGAATGTATTTTTTTTTTTTTGTTTTCCATCCATTTGCCTTATCCCCTTCCAATATGAACAGTTGAAAATGCTTCTAAGATTACTAATTCTCACCCAATGTGTCATATGGGCACTGAGCTGGACCGCAGGAAGACCCACTTCTGTGGGACCAGCTCTGTTCAGAGCGCTTCCTCACACTTGTCGCTTGTGTTACTTTTTGCAGTACCTGTGGGGTCTTTGGATGTTTCTAATCAGCAGAAGAACAAGTGAGGAATGATGAGGACATTCTTTATCCGTGAGATTCTTCAAGATGTGGTTGATGCTGTGCTTTAAAGGCGGTAACTCAGTGCAAATTTTTGTATGTACTCACAGTAATTTGTTTTAAATAGGACTTAATCTAGATTTAGGTTAAGATAATAACAGGTCTGTTTGAGAATCTATCTACAAGTGGGTTGAATTGTATATCCACTAAAGCCTCTGCACCAAGTGGAAAACAGAAAACTTGAATTAGATTCAACTTTGTGCATCGAAAGAGCCTGGTTTTACTACCAGATAAGCACAAACATAGCTCAGCTAACATGAATTCACTGTACAGACAGAAAGAAATCTCTTCTTAACTCGGAGAGTAAATACTATGCAGAAAAGACATTTTATCAGGACGGGGACAGAAAGGTGTGTCTTCACCTGCTGACGCACCATTGCCTCTTTTTCATGTTGCTATGAATATCTATCTACGTATACACTCATATACTTGTATACCGCGTATGTACTCCGCCCCGTGGGTAGGAGTGGTGCTAATAACACGGCACCCTCAACAAAAGTAAGAAGATACCAAGTTATATTTGCATACAAGCTGTTTTGATACACTGGAGATAAATTACCGAGATGCTTTCGGAATGACCACCCCAGAGATTCCCTGGAGTGCATCCCCTTGCTTGCAGCCAGGAACGGCTTGTTTCCAGCGATCTTACTAATGAAGCAATTAGGCAACCAGGTCACGCTCTTTGCTCTTGCTAATGTAAAGGTGTGTGGACGCAACTGCCCCCTAAAACGGGCATGATTTTTTGGTGTCATCCTAACTTTATCTAAAGGTACAGCGTATTACTTTACTTTTTAAGATGGCTGGAATTTGGGTGGTGCGGAAACGAACCACAACGTGGGGAGGGGAGGCCGCAGAGAGGAGGATCCTGGCTTTACAGCTCAAGTGGCGAGATTTGAACCGTAGCAAAGCCAGAGCAGCTGGAAATCTCTCTCTGCCCCAGTTCAGTGGGATGGGAGCTTAATCTGGGGCCTATGATCTCTACTTCTAATTGAAATCAGGTGTTTCATGGGGGAGAGTCATTGCATATAACTGGTGCATGTGGGGGTCTCTTTCTCGTCAAGGATGGAGTCAAATCGAAGGCTTGGAGGGAAGAAATATTTGAAGGCAGCCACCGGAGCGGATTCTCAGAAGACTCACAAGTATCTTTAAATACTGTACCTCCCTTTTACGCTTTAGAGGTGTGAAGGAGCGGGAAGTTGAGTGACTTGAGCAAGGACACGCAAGAAGCCCGAGGAAGGGTATGGATTTCCACATTATATCTCAGAACGTCTTTTTGTTTATTCATACCAGGCATAAATTATTACTAAGACTAAATAGTTAATAAGGGTCGGTTCTTACTATTTTTATGCTAAGAGCGAAGAGGAGGAGGAGGTGGTTGAAGATGCACAGCCCCGGCAGAGCTGCGTGACCGCACCTCGTACCCACCCGTGGCTGCTGCGGGGAATTCATCTTTCGGGGGAGAGGAGGGGGGAGGAAAGGACCGGGTCCGCTCCTCCCGTTAACCGTTTAGAGAGGGGGTGGCCGGGGGGCTCCCCCCCTCCTTGTGCGGGGGACCGCTGTCGCGGCGTGGCCGCGGCCGGGCGGCGGCGCTGGCGAGGCCCGGGGGG
>VZSZ01011084.1:40746-62206 GCA_013398815.1 Ibidorhyncha struthersii
TTTCCGCAAGCGGCGTATTGGCGGCGCCCCGCGGGGCTGGAGCGGAGCGGGCGGGCGGTGCGCCGGTGCCGCCCGCGGTAGCGGGGTCGGGGGAAGCCGCCTTACGGGCGTTGCGAGTGCCTCATTCCTGCCCGTGCCGTGCCCGCTACGTGATTCCTCCAGCGTGTCGCGACCGAAGTACCGTTTGTTGTTTCCCCGTGGATGCTTTGTTCTCTTTCCCCTTGCCCCGGGTACCGCGCTGCCTCGGTGGGAGCTCGCGGGGGGGATGTCTCTCGGTAGCGCTCGTAACCGTTCTCAAGGAAACTACCCAGCGCGATTATCAGAAGTGCAAAGGAATCCGTGTTTTAAAATCATAATTATTCTTCTGGTAATTGTTACCCGATCAAAATCCGCGGATGTCGAGAGGCGTGACGTAAAAATAGTTGGAAGAAAATACCGCCTGTCCTTTTGGTAGTGGTGTTACCACCAGTGTAGCACACACGGGGGGTTGAAATGGTCGGTGGGACCCGAAACTCCACTACTTGGAATCGCGAAGGCACTCGGAAAGTTCTTTGTGTGCAACAATTGCCGCTGAAGCTGAGCGAGGAAAGAGCAAAATGCCTCTCCTAGAGCCTGCTCTTTACTGTTTCAGTGATTGCACATGTGTACGTGGAAATGACTTGGTTGTGTTGAGCGTGCTTTTCCTTGAAGTTTTTCCATCCCCAGATAGCATGTCACGCGTGGCGTGGAAATTGTAAACGCGCTGCGTACGTCGCGTGGCTGGACATTAGCTAGATGGAGCGTGGCGTGATTGCCGGTGCTGGGGATGTAGGTGATAAAGGCGCACGCGGAGAATCCAAGCTGTCGGAGCTGTAAGGCAGAATTATTTTATTTTAAGGGTTTCCTAGTGACATCACTCATAATTATATGGCTTAATCCTCTAATCTACTGTAGTGCCTTCGGTTCACGTTGGGCCGGATCCGCCAAGTCCTGAGACGATTTCTGTTCCCGCCCACCTGACTGAATCATTTGGAGTTTTGTGTGTGTAAGCCACTGATTCAAGGGGAACGTCCCAATTACTTTAAATAGGCATTGAAAGCAACATCAGTCAGGATCGGGCCCAAGCGTTGCACAGCTCTCTAGTGAGAGCAGACGGGCTGATCGTTAATTTTTACTTCAGAAGGAAACGGTATTTCCAGCTTCTTGTTCCACTGAAGAGAGGCAGCATAAAATAGTAGATGCAAATGCGTTTGATATGCCTGTGGTATTTTTCTGATAGACTGTGGGAGACCACAGGGGAAAAGGAGACTTGGTTATCACACTGAAGCTGCTGATTTGTTGTTTATTAATTATTAACTAGGCTTTTGAGTGCCTGCTGCAGTTTGAAGAGCCAGCAGAGGAAAATGACTAGGTATTTAAAGCAGCGTAGGCTCTTGCTAAATAGTTGCTGTGACATTAGGAATAGTCTGTGTTTTTGAAAGCATTTTAAAAGCTGGAAGGGGGCACGCTGAAGTTGTCACACATGATCCTTCACTGGCGTAAATCGAAGCCTGTGGAGCTACAGTGATCTATACTTGTTGAGCCTCGGGTATTCAGGCTGGAATAAACAGCTTTAATAGAGCAGTGGAGCTACTGTGATTTATGGGAGTGCCTATACTTGCTAGATGTGGTTTCTGTCCTCACCCTGTTGATGTCTGTGGCAGAGCTTTCACTGACTTTAATGGGGTCAAGATTTGTCTTACTGGACATGGTTTGTCCTTGCCGTTGAGCAAATTTTAGTCCCTGCTCAACCTGCCTTGACATTGGTGGGTTTTTGCTGATCTGAATAGGTCCTGCCCCTTTCAAATAAGGAACAGCATACTTCGTTTTTGGCAGGGGCAGCGGACACTATCTATCCTGATAGATAAGTTCACGTGACTTACAGTGTACTGCTTTTCTTCTGAATGAAAACCTTAGAAGAAATAATAAGTTCTCCTGCTTTTCTTTTAAAATAAGCTTTGCTTTCATGGTTTGGTTTGGTTGTTTTTTTTTCCTTTGCTCCCGGTATTTATACATGTGTTTGTGTGTGGAGTTTGTAGGTTGCAGCCCTTGCGCTGGAAGAGTTGCTGGAGGTTGGGAACCAGTAGGTAGATAAGATCTCTCCTGTTAATCAGTCGGTCCTTCAGTGTGCACAGGGTCAGTCATGGTCATTCGGTGCCTGAGCATCTAGGGTAGGTGAAGTCAAAGATAGTACTAAAAGCCTCATGATGTTGCTGATCATCTGGCAAGTTTTTACCTTTGGAGAAGCTTATCCAGGTTCGTATTCTCTGTTTGTAATTTCCTACAGGAAGGTACTCACACATTTTTTATGAAAGCACTGTGTATGTATTGGGTATGTCAGCACTCTTAGAGCTTCAGTTCTGCCAGCGCCTCTAGATCTTAATTTTCCTTGTAGAGTAAGGTTGCTAGAGACCTCCTAAAGCTGTCTCTTCGATATTTTTTACTTCTTTGCCCCCTGTGTAGTAGTAGCCTCTGCATTAGCACAACGCGTTATTCCATCAAGTTTTATTTCTTGAGTAAAGGAAAGGAGAAAGCGCCATGGTACAGATGATTTATGAGTAGAATACTTGTTCGTTCTGTACACCTCGGTAATTTCTTAGAGCCTTTCAAAGAATCAAACTAGAATGTTTGCTGCTTAACTGATCCAGAAGCACAGTCCTGGAATAATAAATGAATCAATTTAGACCCGAACGTGAAGTCCACTCAGTGGAAATCAATCTGGGTGTGCTTTACAGGTAACGTCCTTGCTCCACGGAAGTCAGTTGGACTTTTACCGTTGACTTCAGTTGCGTCAGGATTTCATTCTTGGAGCCTGTTCCCATTACTAATGACGTTAGTGAAAAATTTCGTTAGGAAAGTGCTTGGATCCCACATGAGACAGTTGACCTGCGTTGCCGGCACCCGTCTCACGCCACGCTTATTGTTATGTCAAGTGAGACACCGTGGTCAGGCTGGCCTCCTCCCATCCCGAGAAAAAGGAGACGTGTTTAACGAACTTGGTGTGCCATAACCATCACCTTGCCCTGTGCTTTTGAACGTAGCCACTTCAGACTGCTTGAGTGGGGGTGTGTCTTTTCTGTCAATCCCATCAGGTCCCTGCTAGTTCAAGGAGTGCCCAGTCTTTTCCTGGGCATAAGCCATTTCTAAATTCTAGGTTTAGATCCGTGCTTCTCCAGTAGGTGCTCCTGCAGACCAGAAGGTGCTACTGCTGGTTCAGGTGAATGAATGTCTGCTGTTCGGAGGTCGGCTTTGGCACGCTTCACAGGCGCCGGCCGTGCTGAAATACGGAGGTGCACTTCCGAAGCAATATCAAACAGTTCTGGGAGTCTTGGATTACAGGGTGGCATCCTTTGCCCTGCTACCTTATCTCCTCTAGGGTCGTTGTGCCCAGTTGGGAAAACAGATTACGTTTAGACTATGAGCTGCGGGGCCTGATCTGTGAGTCGCAGCTAGGTATGAAGTGTGAGAGGAATTTTCAGTTCTTGCGTCTCCTTGGAAATCATGTAGCCAATAGATGAATGCTGCAAATCTCTTTCATCTTTTTGCATAGGTGGTTATGCTTTTATTTATTTATTACTTTTTAGCCTTGTGAAGATGCTGGATTAATGTATCTGTTTTAGAATCTTTTAACTTGTGTGTATTAAAATGTGTGGAAAGGAAATAGTTTAATTGAAAGAACTGGAAAAGTATATCTTCTCTTTCCTGCAGTGGAGTTACTGTCTTATAAGTAATTACTGTATACAGCGTGTGTGTGAAGGTACTAGAAACAGCCGCACTAGATATTTTTCTCCGTTCTTTTTTTATTACCTGATTTGAAATAAAAATTGATCTAACTCTCTCTCTCTCTCTTTCTCTGTGCCTCCAACAGCTGTAGGATTTGGGATGGATCCTGACTTACAAATTGATATCATCACAGAGCTGGATCTTGTGAATACAACCCTCGGGGTAACACAAGTGTCAGGACTACACAATGCCAGCAAAGCATTCTTATTCCAAGGTGAGACAAACATCCTCAATTCTTTTATCTCACTTCTGCCTGCATGAGCTCATAAAAGCTGTGATGCCTAACTGACTCCCTGCAATGGTAGTCCTACTTAACTGTCGCTTTCTTTTTATTTTTATTTTTTGGAAGTAGTCCTTGTTACTTTCCTGAAATACGTAGAGGGTGTTTTTTTTTTTGTTTGGTTTTTTTTTTTTTTTTTAGCGTGCTGTCAGGTAGTTGAGGTTAGAGATCTTTAGGGAAGTATTTTTGTGTAGGTTTTCAACGCTCCCTGATATTTATTTCTAGCTAAATATGTCAAAGCGGGTCCAAGGCATGGACTCAGTTGTATTCGTGTGTACTTTCTCTTGGTGACTGCAGACATGCAGAGAGACAGGCAGCTGAAGCTGTGTAACTATGGGAAAGCATTTAATGTGTTGACACTGATTAGTAACATGTAGCAAGTCTTTCTTCAGCGCTGTGAAAACTGTTAAAGTGAGCAAATTGAACAGCATTGCACTTAACTGTCCAAGCTGAGTACCAGGTATGGAGTAAGTCACTTGGAATTGTGATTTTTTTTTTTTTTTTTTTTTTTTTTTTTCATTCAGTATGCTAAGATAATGCTTGTGAAGTGTTTTTTAAATAGTGTTGGGTTTATTGCTATTTTTAGTGAGTGAAATTCTGGATGAATTAGCAAGTTTTACCATGGATTTAAGTAAGGTCCAGATTAAGAGGTAACGTCCCATGGGGTGGAAGCACTGAGTTGCTACAATATCCTTATTAGGCGAGAAAGACATTTGCATCAATTAATGTTAACATGCACATTAAAGCACAGTTAGAAACATTTTGATTGTGGAGACTTCCTGTGTTTGTTTTTTCTTTACCGTGCTTTCCCCTGCGCTGAAGCGTGCGTGTTAGTGTCTTTTTGATGTCTGTCCTCTGTAGCTGTTCTTGGGGGCAAACAACTACAATCTCATTTAGCTTTAGTTCTGGATCTGCAGTGCTAACTGTCTTTATTCTAAGTGATAAAAGAAGCAGGTCTGTAATATTCGTCCTTAGTTTACTTGGTCAAGGCCAGTTTAGGAGTCAGAGCAGAGAGGTTTCTTGAGACCTTCTCAGGATTATTGGTCCTATTTATGATACAACGAGTAGCGTAATTTTCACTGATTCCCAGATTAATATCCAGAAGAAGGGCATTAATTTAAAGATATCAATTGTTTTTCTTCTGATGCCCCTGGCTCCAGGTTTTGTGTATTGCGAACAAACAATGTTAAAGTACAGTCAGTCCTCTAAGGACTGCAATGGCCGGACTTAAAATATTTTAGTATTTCCAATTGCTATTCCATGCAGCTAATCGCAACCACGCCCATGAACTGTCCTGGTGAGTTGTCACAGACTGGTGGTCAGAGCTGCAGGGAAGAAGACTGAGATGTGTTTTTTCTGGGCACCGATTGAAACCGTTGATACTGAAAGTAGCTTTAAAAGGCTAATGGTGAAGATGTTACGGATATTCAGTCCTCCTTGGAGGACCGCACCTGTAGGCTAAAAACTTAGAGAACGTGTGTATAAAAGGTAAAGCTTGTAAAATTCACATGAGCACGTAAATGGGAAGATAGAGCTTCATGGGAAGCAATGAACAAAAATTCACCGTACGAAGTGAATAAGCAATTTGGAGCCTGTAGTTAGGTAAATAAAACTTTTTTTAATTCCCATGACAGAAATTCTTCTTGCTAATGCACAGAGGAATAGCCCTGTGCTTGGATATCGCCTCTAGTATAAAACTTCTTGGAACGTGGCTTGGGAAAAATTATTCTCTTCAGTTAAGCTCATCAGCCCTTGGGCTGGGAGAAGACTGAAGACCTTTGGTCTATTACATCCTGAGAGAGGTCTGCGAGGGGTCTTTTGCTGCTGCTGTCAGATGGGATGGAAGTCCGAGGCTGCTCCGTCGGCTGCTTCCCTTCTTGTGCATATCTGTTATTTGTTAAATGTCATCAGTATGTCGGCAGCTGTATGAATTCCCTTTCACTGACAGAGGTGACTTACTTTACAACCACAGTTGGGCTGTGCGCCAGATCCTTTGGCTGGAACCAGGAGATACTTAATTTTGATTTTTATCTCACCGTACAGTAAAAGTGATCTAGAACTCAGGGCAACGTATGGGCAACTGCGATGTTTAAGTTAGAAGTAATACTTTTTCCCATAGACATTCATGAAAAAACCTAGCCAACGTGACACCCCCAGGGGAGAGAAAAGACTGGAAGCTAGTGCTTCGTTTCAAAATTACTGTAGCCTCTTGGACCAGCCGTTCCAGTCTCCAAGACGTGGTCCTTTCAGCAAACCTTTGCTTTGCTGAGTTCTTACGGAAGGTGAGTAGTTAATGCATGCTGTGTCTCGCTGCGCCACGCTCCTCCAGGGGGAGGACCTCACTGGGCAGGCTGACTGCCGAACATGGAGTCCCATTAGAAGACCTCTTCGCTTGTTCGCTTTCACCGCTGAGGATTTGTTAGTTTAGGAAAAGTGAAGAAGAGTTTGCGAGTATATTCTTTGGCGTGTTTTTCATAGGGACAGTTTTGCCTGCTGCCTTTGGCAGTGTCCTTACAGCAACATAACGGGGCTCTGAGCTTGCACAAAGGTTCCCCGTGGATCGTTTTCTGTCTTGTAAGATGTATTTTCTAAAACAGCATTACCGGAGCTGTTCATATCGAGAGTGTTCCTTTGTGTATCCCTGGAAGTTAACATCTCTGAGGTAGAGAAATGGTAATTTTTCCCTGACCCAGACAGTTATGTATACCGCTGTAGTGAAAATATGGATTCTTTTCCTGAGCAAGATGCTTTTTCTGTGAATTAAACGCTTTGAAATGGAAAGCTTTGTAAGTTTTTGGCATTCTTTCAGTTGCATTTAGAGGCAAAAAGAGGAAATGAAGGAGGGGGATGGTGGGAAGACATGCACAAAAGAAAGGGAAACTATTATTTTTAATTGAATTTTTGATTAGTGACATTAGCTTTCTTACTTAAGCGACATACTGTTTGTTACAAAGTTCCTGGGGAGTGATGTCACGATTTGATTTATCCTAGAGAAAACGTAGAAGGACTCTTTTCCTTGGAGGGTTAGCAATTTCAGTCCAAGACAACCTTAGTGAAGCCAGTGGAGTATTCTGTTTTTATGATAATATCGGTAGTAACAGCTGAAACTCAGATTTCCACGTGAAGCAGCTTTACAGGCAAAGAAACAAATTCAGCTCCATTGCAAATCGTGTGACACCATGATAGAAGCAAAGTGGCAATTGAGAGATGTGGGTTGCTTTTGGGCAAGCAAATCTCCTCCCAATTCGGAAAAGCATAGAAACCTATCATTAAGCGTAGTCATCCGAGGGGTCCTGTTGGGCATGGACTTTGATTATCAGAGTAGTTCAGATAGATTTTTTTTTTTTTTTTTTTTCAGTTCCGTTCTCTGGGAAACATGGATGAGGGAATCCAAAAAGCAGTGCGAGTGCTGACAGTGTGAATTAGATGAAATATAGATATCTAAATTGCAATTCTGCAAACAGTCTAACTCTTAAGATCCCTAACATTATGGTGTCATAATTATTTGTCTTTTATTTATTTATACGAACAAGAAGGCGGGGGGGGAAGGAAAGGCTTTGTGTGCAGATGGGTGGTTCTAGCACGAAGGGACAAAGCAGTGGGAGTGGAGACTCTTGACTAGAGTACTCTTGGGGAACTGGGCACCCAGAATCCTGGTGTCTGGCCTCAGATCTCCTCACCTTCAACAAGGATTCCAAAGAATTCAAGGAAACGGTTTTGGGGTTGGTTGGGAAATCTACCTCAAAGAAATGTATTGAAAGTACTAATCAGCCACCTAATGTTCTACAATAACATCTTACAAACATTGCATGAAAGACGTGTAAGTAGTAGCTTACAAACATGACAAAATGATACTGAAATTCCTAGAGCAGGATCACAGGATAAATTTTAGTACATTAAGAAACACTAATTGAACCGTGGCTCAATTAGTGGGGCTCAGTCCTGTTCTGTGTTTCGGATAGCAGGGAAGCAGGGCTTGTTTTGACCCTGTAGGTGAAAAGCTCGGCGGGATGTTGAGTTCAGTGGCAGAGAAAGGCTCTCATTATAAATAAGGCAAGATGAAGTGCTTAAGCCGTTGTCCCAATTCTAGGTAGACTGAGCCCAATTTTTAGCCTAGCTGTTATATTATGTGATTACCTTAACCGGTCTGACTTTTGTTCTGTGCTCAGTTCTTGTTGGGGAAGTAAAATTTTATTCCTTTTACAACCTGTCAGCTACGCCTGTTTCTTTAATTCTTCCCTCAACATCTCTTTTGAACTAACAGAGGCGTAAAGCCTTTACTTATAAAGTAGTTACCCAAAGAATTTTGGTAAGTTTTTGCTGTTTCCTTTCCTAGCAGTCTGGCAGTATTTTTCAACTTAGTCTTTAAATTAGGAATGGCCTTTTTCAACTTAGTCTTTAAATTAGGAATGGCCTTTTTACTATGTATAGTACGTATAACACTCTGTAACTTAGATCAGCAAGTACTGTTAGAAGTCTGGGTATATGTAATCCTTTCCTTCTTGACCGTTTCTTTGCTTGTATTAAATAACCACCGGATTTATAAGAGACACCTGGCCTGCAGCTCCTGCAGCACAGAGTTCAGTCATACTTCTTCTTCCCACTTTGTACCGGTGACTGCTGAGATCTCTTCTGTACAGTCGCGGCTCCAATAGGAAAGGTGAAAGAATAACAAGTATCTTAAAGCACAGACAAAGGCAATGGTTTTGTGACAAAAAAGTGAATCTTGTTGGGTTTATGAAACAAAAGGGCCATCTTTCTTCAGGCCAAAAGAGAGCAAAGCTGCAGTCCCAAGGGGGTAGAGGTGACTCCCACCAGACTCGCCTGAGCTTCCAGATGTGGTACATCCCTCTGTTGATGTTTTCTCTCTGCGTTATGGATCCTGAATTTTTTTTTTCATGACTTTTTTTTTTTTTTAGACACCTTCCTCCTTATTAATTCCTTGCTTAGAGAGTAGAGGTGTTCCCAGATCCCTCTCTAGGAGTCCAGGTCCTAAAATTCAGCTTTTGCGGTATGAAGTCCAAGAAGTGCTGTATTGTTGTTAAGAGCGGGCACGTACCCTTTATATCAGGAATGTTAGCTGTGCTTCTGCTATGACAGTCTTCAGGATAGACGTTACGCCCTGGCTATGTGTGTGTGGTGGCAGCTCAGCACTTAGGTGCGCTCAGGAAATTCCAAGGCCGGGAATTTCTTTGCTCATCAGTGTGTGAACGTCTTCTCACCAGAGTCTCAGTGACCTGTGTGCTACGGCCGAGGTTTTAATCCGCTTCAAGTGTTAAAGTTGAGTGACGCCAGCTTAATGAGCAAGGGGCGTGAGCTGCGGAGCACGGAATCGAGCCAGGGACGGAATGAGAGGAGGCGGATAACAGCTCAAGGAGGAAACTTGCAATTACTCTTCCTGGGGTGGGCAGCAGGGAGGTCTGCCGTGAGGAGGAGAGATAAACTTTGATTTTAAGAGTTCAGGCTGTCAGTTGCTCTTTACTTGAGATAATGCACGGAGAGTCACTCTTTCTGTGGGATCCCTCCTGGTATGTTGATAGCGAATGTTAAGTATAAGGAGTATTGTTTTTACACAGCAGACACCTTACAGAAGCAGAGAAGTTAGGAAGGCACAACATGGGTGGCCTGAAATCTTCGCGACGCCTTCAGCTGTCGGGAAAGAGAGTATCTCCGGTACCTTTTTCCACGCCTGGTGGTCCCCGAATACCCCGTCTGGCTGGGAGGTTTGGGGACGGCAGTGGTGCAGAGCCTCTGGGCACATCTCCAGCGTCCCCGCTCCTCCACGCGCTGTGGGCAAAGCGGACGACGAGCCTTGCGCTGTTGGGAGGAAAAGGAATGTTTATTTTTAATTTTTTTTTACCAGACATTGCCCACTGCCCGCCCGGGCTGGCAGCCGAGTGCCCGCGCAGCCGCTGGCTCGCTGCTTCCCTCCAGCCCGCTGAGTTTTTTTCCCCCTTTTAAAATATGCCTTGGCGCTAAATTTTGGCCCTTTGCCTTCTCTTTCCACTGAGATTTCCCTTCTGAGGGCGGCCTCTCACCGGGGGACAGCAGAATTGATGGTTTACCTGAAGCCGATTCGCTTTCAGGGCTCGTTGGCTCTGAGGGCAGCGACGGGCACCTCTGCTCGCCCGTGGTGGTGGCTCTCCACCTGCGGCTGCGTGGAGATGGTGGGCACCAGGCCAGCATGTCCCTTCCCCGGCAAAGGAGGTTTGTGAGGTGGTGAGAAAATAGGGCCTGTCTGCTCCCTTGAAGAGACCTGGGATCCTCGCCCATCCTCCGTGCTCATCCCTTGGGATGTCCCCCTGCTTTTACGAGCTCCAGCCTGGCCTTTAGGAGCTGTGGCAGCTGCCCACCATCCTAGAGAATCGCTATAGAATTCCTTCTGTGCTTTCAGCAATTTCTCAGAGCTGCTCTGTGAAGTACTGCTAAAATAAAAGTTAAAATATGATACCAACACCTGGGCTGGCTGCACCCAAGAGGATGGAGGAAAGTGTGACTTCTCTGGTGGGGCTGGTTTCTGGGCTTGTGCCCATCAGCAGAACAGAGAGCAAGGTGTGGATCTCTTTTTGGGATCCTGAGTGCTTCTCATGCTTTCCCACTTTCCTTCCCAGACTTCTGTGGAAGATGGAAAGGAGAGGGGAAATAAAGCTGGAAATTTAGGAGCGAGGACGGGGTATGTAAAGTGACCATAATATAGTTGGGATGATGGGGCTCCCCTGAGAGCCAGGGAGCGATAGAGGCTGGTGTTGGGCAGTGGGTGGTGAGAAGCTGTCGGATGAGATTAACCGTGATAGGCAGGACAAGGAAACTGAGACTCAGAGGAGGGAAGAAAAACAGCTGTGGTGCAGAGCTGGAGGCCAAGAAGGAAGCGGGTGATGGTCAGGCAGAGGAGCTGTGACAAGGACGATACAAGGACTGTGACTTGGAAGGGAGTGAGGTGCAGGGATGAAGAGCATGGTAAGGGGAGAGCCATGGACAGGAGTTGGGAGAAGGAGGCTGGAGAGAGAGAGGCAAGGGGCTAGGGCCTGACTGGGAATCCTGAGGACTGCAGTCTTTGGACTCGGTGGGTAGGACTGGGTAAAGGTTTGCTTATGGTAGAGGCGGCGTAATAGGGAAAGGCACTGAAGGTTCAGATTTGGTAGTGCTCTAAACTATCAGTGATGGGTGCTAATTTTTAACAAATGTTTTTGGAGGATACTACTTGGATAATGTGTGTGTGGGGTTTTATTATTAGTGATTTAGAACCTTAATTTTGCTGTGCGTTGGTTGGTCACCTGTAAAGTTGAGGCACTAATGCCCTTTCCTCTAACAACAGTGGTGTGACAAGAATTAATTAATATTCATAGAGGTTTAGGATACTGTGCTGGAATAATTAACTTGGTCGTGATCTGTTCTGCGTTCAGTGAAGGATTCGAATACAGTAGATTTAGGGTGAGCCTTGAATAATAAAAATAAAGCAAAACTTCACATCCTTGTTTGTTAAATAAATATTTTTTTGCTCTTTGTTCTTCACTTTGTGCACTGACTGAGACAGGGGCCCTCTGGAAAGCCGTGTGTGTGATCCTGTAATTAAGAACAATTAGGAATGGTGTTGGAATGCACGTCCCTGTCCCCGGAGGGTTGAGCAAGGTTTGCCTGTGAGACTTTAACCCTAACATCTGTCTAACTTATCATTTCCATTTGTTTTTTTTTTAATACCGCTAATGTTTTAATGTGTTTTGTGTACACAATGTATTTTTTTTCCAGTGAAATCATTAGGCTAAGTGGTTTTCTTTCCTTTGCAAAACTGACCATTTTCAGAAGAGCGAGATGATCTGGAGTTGGAATACAATGAGTTAGGAAGGGACAAGTGAGATGAATCACCTTCAGGGGAAGAAATTAAAGATCACTGGAGACATAATTACTGAACAATGCTTTGAGGCTTTGAAGATACATAAAATGCTGTTAACTTTGTCAGTTCCCAGAAGTAGTTTTTAAAATACTTGTATATACCCATCCAGTGTTGGCTGTTTTCGCTTTCGTTTAGTATTTAAATTGTATTAGAACCCTGTCTAGGAGTAAAATTTATCCAGCATATTGATATGAAGATATAACTCGTAAATCCTCATGGAGTTTCTCGTTCCATACTCTCATTTCAATCACCCCTAACCCCCCCCTCAAAGTAAGCGTAGACTGAAATAGAAATCCAGTGACATTAAACGACAGTGACCAATTTCTACTTTTTTTTTTTCTTTCCATCCTGAATGTTGTCATGCTGCCTTCTGTTACTTGACATTTTTTTGGGTTTCCCATCATGTCTGTAATGATTAGGAAAGAATTCTGAGCACACATTTCCTCTGTCCTTGGCAGTTATTTTTGCTTTCTTGGGAGACAATAATTGCGCTACTTTTGTATCTTCATTGCCACGGTGGTAAGTAGTGGGGGGGGAGTGGGAGAAGCACTTCAGTATTTCTGTAGTATGCTAAAAGCCTCGAATGCTTCTGGCAACCTGTTGACAAATTCCTGTAATGAAGATAAGCAGAAAGGAAACAAAAGGTCTCTGCTCTTCAGTGGGCCGAGAGGGGGATGCAGAAATTAGTTTCTGATACTGCTAGTAAGCGTTGCGTGCTTCCACACCGCGTGAGTATCTCGGTCCTTACAATGAAAGTAAATCAATTTAGATAAAAGTAAGAATAACAGTGTGAGTTTCTTGTATCTTAATCAGAACAGAAACACAACAAAAATTTCCCTTTTTCCTGCAAAGGCTTTTTGCAAACATACTCTTAAGCCATATCATACGGCACGTAATCAGGTTGTATTAACTTCTTAGTAAACGAGTATTGAACTGCAGTAAGAAGGTCGTTCTATGACATCTTGTCAAGCAGGTCGGTGTGCTGGTCAGAGCCCTGCGAAGCTGAGGGGAAGCAGAGTCGCTACTGCAGTTGTGCTGTCTTGAGGCGAGTCCCTGCCCAGCGCTGGGTATCCCTGGGTGGAAAATCCTGCCCCAGTTCAGGGCAAGTCCCTGCACCCGCTACTACTGCAGGTCCCGGTCGCTGGAGGGATGCTGGGGTAAAAGAGAGCAGAACGGGAGCGTTTCTTGGCACTGCGAGTTAAAACTGCTTGAAATGCAGAGGGAGGGAAAAGCAACGGTGAAGAATTGGGTTCTCGCTGTAGGCGATGAAACAAAGTGGCGTTAGTTTTGAGCCCATGAGGGATCTTTTAATTTTCTAAACAATTTTAGTAGAAATGTGTTAATATCCATTTGATAAGAATACTTACACTCATCCTACTTGCAGCTCTGTTTACAAGTAATTTAATCATCTTTTGCCTAAAAAGAAGTGGTGTTATTTGAAATTACTATCATACACGTTTAAACACATACAATGCTGGTTTTAGTGGTGGTGTGGGTTTTTTTTGTTGTTTTCTTTTCTTTTTTTTTTTTTTTTTTTTTTTTTTTTTTTAAGATTTTGTACCTTTAAGAAGTACACAAAGGCAGATATAATCAGACCTGATGCAGGAGCCAGGCATGGACCAGTTCCTGTGGTGAAAAACCCTGCTGTCTTGAACTACCTATCAAGAATAAAAATTAGATGCTACTTGAGGCCTCAACCTACTTCTTCTATGCCAAATTCTAGATTAATTTTGCCACCTGCAGCGTGGGTGTATAAATGACGCGGGGGGGACATTTTTTCTCTTATTTTTCGTTTTTGCCACATAAGTGGTGTGAAGTAATCATGTCATACTGTGCTGGTTTATGGCATTATATCATGTGATTGCCTTGCCTTTTGTGGCCTATTCAATGATATAAAATGCAGAACATTAGACTTTTTTTAATAGAACGGACAAAAAAATTGGTTTTGGCACCTGATGTCCACTAAGCCATTCGTCTAAATCAGTAGTTATGTAGGATGCATGCCTGCTAAAAGAGTAAAGTTGGTTCTGTAATTCTGACCACAGGGATCTGTGCATCACTATTTTGGAGCAATGAATACTGTAGCTGAGCGCTGGTGTTTTGGCTTCCTAAAAATCTCTCATTGCGGTCTGTCCCCCATCCGCTGTACTTGTGTGATAACATTTCTTACATAGTTACAGGTGAGTTTCCCATTGCTCCTCCGTGCTATAAATAGGCAAATATAGTATAGGATCACTGCAGCTGCACGGATTATTTTGCTGAGTCTGCCCTCCCCTTGCACATACAAGTGACTCCTCCCTCTGAAGTTGTGATTTTTTTTTTTTTTTTTTTTTTTCCTCCCTTCCCATTTGGCACCAGTGGGAACAGACACCTCCTACAGCGGACAAGTTCGTGTTGCAAAGCTTAGTTCTGTGTTGTCATTTCCCCCCACCTCCCCTTTCTTCTTTCTTTTTCTTTTCATTTTGTAAAAATCTTTTGTAAACTGGAAGGTAGCAAAGATAATCTGGGAGCACAACATGTATAAAACTGGATCTTGGAGGTTAAATACTCATTGCTTCTATGATGAAAGACTACCTACAGATGGCATTCAGACCTGCCTCTGCTTCTCTCTCTCCACTTTGACTCATTGTGTATAACAATGTTGAAATTTTAAAGCCTATTCTTGGGGACTGGGGAAAATAATAAAGCCAAGATGTGTGGGAGGAGAGCGGGGTGTTTGTGTGTGTGTGTCATAATTTTTCTTGTTCTGTGGAGGTCTCCACGGATGTTCATCGTGCTGTTTGGAAAATGAAGCAGCACGGCCTTAAAACATGATATTTGTAGAACAGTGTGGTAAATGCCGATGATTTGGAAACCTCGTGTGTACTGCACTTTATGTCAAGTCTTCCTTTTTCAGGGAATCCACTGACAAGTTGTGGTAGGAGGACTCTGTGCAGTGTTAGGTACAGTTTATCAGGGGAACGGTCAAGTTGTTTCAGTTTACTTCATTGTAATTAATTATGAAGCCAGAACAAAAAATTAAGTTTCTTTTTTTATAGTAGTATTGCCCACACTCGGGCAAGTCATGGTCCTCTGTGTTAGCCTTTTGTTCTCTGATGCTGGCAGGGCTTTTAATGTTTTTTGATGTCGTGCGAGCACCAGCTTTCAGATGGGATATTCTGCCTTTCTAGCTCTGTGCCACACTAATTGTTTCAAAATGTAGTCATTAAAAAAAAAAGGTAAACATTATTGCTGGTGCTATTGCTAACGGCAAGAAATGTAAAAAAGGGGGACGCATGTGGCAGTTCTATTTAAATAAAAGCTTATTTTCAGAAACAAAGGCTTGTAGAGCAAAAGGGACCTCTTAGTACCCCAAGCACGTTCGCTGTTACGGATGAACCCACAGCAATGGATGCTATCAAAGTTGTCATATTTTATTCATGAGTTGTGGTATGCTTGGGTGAAATAAGAGAAGCAATGCTCCAAATCATAATTATGGTGTAAAAAGATAAAACAGTTATTATTGTGACATTTTTGAAAATTCTTAAATCTCTCAAATAATTCATATAAAACTTGTGGAGAATGACTAAGTATGTTTGCTGTATTTATGGTTCTTTGTTGGGGTGTGGAACACTCCACAAACAGAATTTATACATATTTTGGGAGAATATATAAATGTGTGCTTATTTGTGTTCCAGGAAACAAAGACAACTGGAATATTGAATATAAACGTAAAGAGGCTGACAGCAGAAATTATACTTCAGTAGAGAAGGGCTTTGACAAATGTATTATGCCTCATGCTATTATCATGCAGTTAATAAATAAAACAGACACCCAGGATTTAATTTGCTTTAGCAATAACACGGAGATGATTTTTCTGAGGGAAAGAAAACAGAAGGGAGAATTAGTTCATGAAACACATTTGTTTAATGCTTGTACAAATCATCTGTAGAGAATAAAGAAAAACCATAAGATTTTAGTAATAAATGAGCCAAATACTTTAAAAGTAATAAACTATTTAGAGTGTCAAGTCACTGGGAGTTTTTGAACCAAGACAGCACTTCAGCATATGCTTACTTTGAACTCTACAGATAATTTCATTGCCTTTAGTTGGATTATTCATGTGATAAAAGGCTTTACTGGACTGGAAATGAAAACCTTTGTGTCGGTGCAGCCAGGTCTCTTAGCTGCCTTAAGTAGCGTTAGGCGTTGTAACCTCTCTCTGCAAGTGAAGAAACTGATTCAGAGGTTTCTGTTTCGCTGAAACTTTCCTGTTAATGAACTGTTTAAAACTGGTATTTTGATTTACGCATTTAAGAATTCGGGTTTTCACCAGGGAGGCAAATTCTGATTTCTGCGTGGCCTCGCTGAATTTAGACTGGGATTTTCAACAGAGTCAAAATAATTTAGGCATTCTGCTTCTCTCCTGCTTCAGTGGGATCTAGTACTTAAAATGTCTTTGAAAATCCATGTTGTGTGTTACTTGTTGATTATATCTGTCATATTCATGCTAAACTTAGGAATCCTAAAGCACTTCAGAAGTACTTGGTATTACTATTTATTTTTAATACTGTTGCCATAAAGTATGAGCTGCATTTATGACCTGTAAGAGAGGAGAGTGCTAAATGAGAAATTAGATTTATTACTTACTGCTTAAAAATAGTATGCTTGTAATCTAGAAACAAAATTTAAGCTTTTTCAATACAGCATGCGGAGAGATTGATCCATTTCTAAGTGTGTTATATGCTACAGTTTTTTAAAAATCACTTCCCATTTTTTTGGGTCTGTGACTCTGAGCATACGTGACAGTGTTTTGTAGAAGGGGAGGAAAAAAATGCTTAGCTTGCTTTTGCAGGAAGCCAGAACAGAAACAGTATTTTGGGGTGGCTCATGATGTTGCGTGTTGTTAGCGTTTAATACACTCTTAAAAGAGATCCCTGAAGGGGACAGTACTCCGGCGAAACAGACAGCGTATCGGTAATGGTTCTTAACTGCTCTTTCCCAACGTTGCATACATTGCCACTGGCTCTGTTTATGACGGTGTTGCTAGTGTAGTCCATGCTTTCTGTTAAAATGTTGTTGTTATTTTCCAAATCTGCAAATAGCAGTCTTTAACTTATAGTCACAGCGATGCGATACCTTATCTAATATAGATAAACAGTGGGAAAGATGTTATAATCGGTGACTCCTGAACTAATTAACTAACAACGCATGTAATTTGATTAACTCATGATTTAAGAGCAGATTATGTGCTCTTAGTGGTAGTATAACTTCTGGAGCATTTCTATCAAGCATTTAATTTGAGGGATCAACCGTTTGTAAACAGTCTTGATTTCGGCATGCGTCCCTTGAGGGCACAGCAGGCCCTACTTGAGACGGTGAGCCTGAGCTCAGGAGCCGCTTAAAATGTTTGAAACCGGTTAAAGTGGCTGCCTTGAATAACAGGTGATATGTAGCCTCAGCCAGGCGATGGCTGCTGTTCTCAGCAGGAAGCTTGTTGCAAAGCCATTTGGCTCCTTCCAGTGTTCTGATTTTGCTCCGTAACAGCCAAAGGGTTTGAAGACGGCGTCAGTCACCGCGCTATGCGTGTGCCCAGGCCCGCTGCTCATCTTCCTGCTGCTGGAGACATGACTCCAGCGCTTTCCGTGGTCATTCTGTCCATTTGGGTGGAAAAGGCAAGCAAGGGCCCTGGAGATACGAAACCCATGTGCAGTTTCTCAATGTAGGCTTTGCTACAGCTCTCTGCCGCCATGCTTTCTCTGTCACCTAGGGCACCTTTTGCTGGCTAGGCTTGAGAAACGTTGGTGGCCACCTTCCCTCTTGGCACGTATTCATTTCCAAGTCTTGTGCGATATCTGCTGCTCTGTTTGTTCCAAAGTACTCAATTTCCATAGTTCAGTTTGAAATGCTGATAAAGCAAACAAAGGACTTAAACTCTCTGACAACTACTTAATTAACATGAGTGTGGTCATTCTAGCTCGTGCTCAAGTCGGGCCAATTTTCAAGAAGTGAAGAGTGCGACATTAAGCCACTAAATCAACTAAATTATTGGTTGGGGAGAAACTGTGATTTGATAAGTAGTCTCTGTTTGATTCCTTTAGTGACTCAAAATTCTGCTGTCCCTGGTGTCTGGAGTTTTAGGACTGGGTTTGCAATAGCTTCCTGAAAGGAATGAAATATATATATAATTTTAAATGCTAGATTAATTTTTTGAGGAGAGACCTACTTGTAAATTAGTTTACAAGCGTGTATATCAGAATGACAGCAATATATGAGCGCTTATTGCCAGGATAGTTTTGCATCGTGCAAAAGGAGAGTTTACGTTGAATTATACCATTTTTCCACCTTCTCTAGCAGAACTGCTTTTGCTGTATAGTCATGGGAACTTACCTTTGTAACATTAGCTATTCACCCCGGTAATTGCTCCATCCTCTAATTTAATGAAAACCCATTAAACCGAAACAATAATTAAAATGAGACATCATCTCTGTAGGAGGTTTGCATATTAAAATCACCAAGCATTTCACTGCAGACGGATCTTATTCTTGAGAAACAGTGTTTGAAGCAACATGTAAAAAAGTGATTTATAATGAATAATCGTAATTTAGAAAGCTGTGCTGTTGAACATGATTTCCTACTGTTTATTACTGACTCCGAGTGGAGCTAGCAAGGCACAAGCATTTACAATGTCTTCTCCTACCAGTGAGAATACTTAGACGCAGAGATGAGAAAACATCACGCCTTCTTTAGTCCTCCCTGGTGGCGTAGTCTTAAAAAGAAGGGTGTGAGGTGTTTTCACCCCTCTCACCGGGTTGCTGGTGGGTAGGACAGGTGATGCTGGTCCCCACTGTGCCAATTTTAATATATTTTTTTTATGAAGGCGTGGCTTGCTTTGCACTTCTGCTCTTGGTCACCCCAGCGCAGGGCTCCATCCCAGCGGGATGAGCAGGGTGGTGCCAGCTCAGGGCCTTAATGTAAGCTTGCATGTATTTTCCCCGGGCAGTAGCCCACAGCTTGCTAGAACCCGTGCTTTAGCCTGGCTTGGAAGCAATGTAGGCGAGTGGCAGGCATGGTGGATGAATGGTCTGCGCTTAGGTGACGTCTGGGTACGCTGCTACTTGGCTGGTGGGTCTGTGTAGCACGGTGCGGGCCGTCTCGAGCCTTAGCGCTGGCAGCCGAATTGAGCACCCAAAGTGCTCGGAGAGAAATACATGGCTCTGTGCCTATTCTTGTGACAGGAGCATATTGCAAAGTCTTTTTTTTGTTTGCATATATGGAGAAATTTATGTGAATTTTCTCTCCACAGCTTAAAATAAAATATCGGTGCTATCCGCAGATAACTGCGTCTTGCCCTTGCTAGGCAGGGAGGGACAACTACCTGAAGCGTTCCCCGGCTTGGCAGTGAAATGACTTGTTTCTGGAGAAGATCCCAGTGGTTGGTGTCAGCATCCTTCTGTGAACTTTTGGATCTGTTTGTGACATGTGTGCTTTTAGAGGAGCAGGAAGGAGCGGGCCACTCTTGGTTCCGTGTTTGGAAAGCTGATGACTTAAAATGGGGCACTGTGGTTGGTTTTAGAAAACGTGAATTCAGTTAGAACAGAATTTTAGTATTTTTCTCTAATGGAAGCACTTCTATTAACGAATAGCGATTTCCCAGAAGGACTGGGATTCAGCTTGTAAGAGCCGCTGCATGTTTTTCATTGCTTAAAATTCGATCCCAAATGGTCATGTACTTCCGTTGGTACCACGGATTGTTGACACTATCATCAAAGGAAGTTTGGCAAGAACTTTACCTGCTTTCCTAGCACAATTCTTTTCTTTCTCTAACTCATTTTGTCTGCTTCTGTGTGGTGATACTTCTCTTACGCTGTTTCTAATGGAGCTGAAGCCAACTTGCCCCTTTCTTTTAATTGGGACCTGTCATGTTCTGGGCTACAAGTGGCAAAAGCCTGAGGCTTCAGTTTTTAGTTGCCAGAGCTGGTGATGCATAGAACAGTGGATCCACACAGGAAGATGTAATTAAGGACCGAAATCAAGTTTGTGAGGACTGATCGTAATCCTGAGTTATTGTACCTTCTTAATTCCGTTTGTCATTGGGGTTAGTGTGTACTGAAATCCTTGTGTGGGTGAAACATACACGTTATAATGCCCGGACGTTGGCCCCGGAGCAGCATTGCCAATCATCTGGACTGGTCTTACGATGAAATGGAAAGAAACCCACGCAAAAATAAAAATTTGAGACTTATTTTGAAGTTGCTGAAAGTGAGCATGGTGAGTAATCGCGGTTGCGGGTAAGATTGATCAAGGTGGCTGAGCGTGTAAGAGCCAGCTAAGCAGGGTGCCGTGATCTTCCTCTGCAGATCCTGACCAGTTGTGCTGTGGCCGCTGAGCCCCTGCGTGCGCGTAGCCCTGGGTGCCGGTTCCTCTGCTTTTGGCTTGGTAGGGCTGTGCTGGTTGGGATCTGAACGGGCTCACGCAGGACAAAGCTGCCAGGAGAAGGCAAAATGGTGTCCTTGGGGATGGGGGAGATGGTGCGGGGGCAGGGAAATGTGGGATGGCAGAGGCTAAATGGGTTTGGCTGTCCTGGCAAACTGCACCATTGTTTTGTGTTTGGCACTTCTTCCTTGGACTTGCGGCTTAAAAAAAAGGAATTAAAATCAAGCAACAAATATGCGTTTTCTCTGACATAGATGTGTGTTCTGCTTCTCTGTTTTGCTGAAGGTGGAAAGTTGCCTTTACTTGGTGCTCTGAGATGATTTGTATTTGTTGTGCTTTTAAATAACTCTGTATGCTTGGGTTTTTTGCTTGTTTTATTTTAGAAACACTCTGGTATGTTTAAAAAAACCCCTCCAGACAGTCGGTATTTCAAATTAAGAAAATATAATCACATAGAGGGCATATGAAAGTCGTATCTGTTTATTTATTTATTTTGCTGAGATTGCATTATCATTCAAGCATGAAGTGATGTTTCACTGAAGATTACTGTATAAACCTATATTGTTCTATATTATGTAGGAAATACAACATTTCATTACGAGCAGACAGTTATTTTTATAGAGAGCATAAAAAGTATTTTCCCTTTCAGGCACCTGCGGTGAGGGGGTGTATGTATTCTCAATTTTTCTTTTCTTTTTTTTTTTTTTTGAAGTGTGAAAATCAACCTGGAAATAGAAAGCTCTTATTGTAAATGGATCGTACTCCCGGTTCATTTGTGTGGTACTTTCCGCAGAAATTGAGCAAAATACAAACAGATGACATATGGAGTGATTGCGTGGAGTGAGGAAGGGCACTGCCGCAGGTTTATCATCTCCGTGATGCCAGGTCGCCTGCCCCCTGGATCCTTGCGAGCCTCGGTGGCCTCCTCGACTTCGGAGTCCAGTCGCAGGCTATCGGGTCGCATTTGCCATCTCACCACGGAATTGCTGGGAAATTCTCCTTGTTGTAGTTACTGAGTTTGAGTTATGAAGGACAGCATTTTTGTAGGCGGTTTTTTTTTTTTTTTTTTTTTT
>VZSZ01011084.1:68731-83453 GCA_013398815.1 Ibidorhyncha struthersii
AAAAAAAAAAAAAAAAGAATTACAGCGGGTGGGAAAGGAAAGCATTTGTGTACTTTGAATGCATCCTAAGGGGTTTTGTGCTTGGAAACAATGGGTAAGGCACTTGGAAATGAGCGGCAAGAATTTTTTTTGGTAAGTGATCACCTCACTGACTAGTTCATAACATTTTCAAATCATTTACTGCCCAAACTTTCAATAATGACCTTTTAATTGCTGGGGATTTTTTTGGAGGTAGCTGCCACTGAACCACTACTTGTGTCTGAGCATGGTAGGCCAACAGTATCAAGAAATATTGAGTCCAGAATGAGTTTTCTGCCAATGTATGAATCTAAACCTCTTCAAATCAGATGAGTAGCACAAGTACACATCACCTGATACTCTAGTACTTACCTGAAAGGAAGTAAGAGGAAATACACTCTTTACAGTATGCTACACATAACCGGCAGCTGGCCACCAAGTCATGACGTGGGAGGTAGTAACTCTGGATCAGGTTTTCTAATCTTTCATCAGACAAAATTCCCTTTGGCTTTTTGAAAGTAACTGTACTTACTTGCTGTGTAACAAGCTGCCATCCAAAGAAAGATTTTCTTCTTAACCATTGGTTTATTTTTGTGGAAAGCAGAGGAATTGGACATTGTAATGCAGAATGTGCAAAACTAAACTAGTAAGCAAAGGAGCCGTTACTCATGAATTACCCATAAGAAATGGGATAATACCGTTATTGACCTTTTCCTCAAGGTTTCATTATGTGTATTTTCTAAGGTTGCCCAGTCGTCTTTGTTGTTCCCCCCACCCTTTGCCTTCCCAAAGAAGTCATTGTTGCTTTTGTTACTACTCTTACTGGTTACTAAAGAGGCGGGATGAAAAACTGTTTTGTAAAATGCTGAGTTGCTTATTCCTCACTACTATTTTGTGTGTGTTCCTGTCTGTCTTCTCTGTTTCCTTCATGTTTATTAGTACTATCTTCCTATGCATCTGTTGTCATTCTTCCTGAAGAGTGTTTCAAAATGGGAAATAGCACCACGATAGAGCTAGGAACCGAGTCATAAGATTGATGTTTCTAAGATTTTCCTACAGGGAGCACTAGAAACTTTTTTTTCCCTAAATTTTCTGAGTTTTTTTTTCTCCTTTGTTTTTATGCTTATAACCCATGTCTAGGACCTGAACTTCAGAACATTTCTGCCACACCAGGTATTTGGAAACTTGCAAGCTAGTGGTACTACTGTGGTGAAATGATTTATCGAGTGGAGAATTTGGCCCTTCACTATGTAACAGCAAGCTGTATTGGTATAAATATTCAGCGGCATCCTGATAAATGTGTTAGGCTCCTAGTGAAAGATTTTTATTGCTAGCAAGTCGGTTTTGGGTGGGGAGGGGAAACAGGCATGGGACTCTGTAGTATATTGCTGAATACTTCCCCCCAGTTACACCGTGAACAGCTTCTGATGCTGTTGAGGAGTATACAGAAAGCTGTACGTTCACAAATAACGGTTGGAAGGCTACCAGGCCATATTATGTTTGATTAAAAACAGAAGCTAGTTAAATTAAACACTGAAACCTAATTAATGAAAAGAAACCTATGCAAGTGACTTCTGACCCGAGTTGTAAACCTGAAAGATTGGATTTGCTCTATGCTATGTTTTAGATTATTCTCTGCAAGATGCGTATATGCATATTGGATTCTGAGATGCCCAGGATTCCAAAAGGGAAAGGAAAAACTCTGCAAATGTATCCATTAACCTTTTTCTTTTAGGGTAAAGGTCACATCTTCATTAATATTTATATGTAGAATTGCTAAACTGGAAAGCTGTACAGAGAATATAAAGATCCAACCTTACTTCTGTCCCTCTAAATGAGGTGTGAAATATGTGAGGCATCTACGTACCTTTTATTTTATTTTATTTTTTTTTAATAGTGGAACAAACAGATGAGCTTTGTTTCTTCCAAAACTCTTTTTTTTCTTCTTCCCAAAAGGTCTTTAGAGATGCAAATAGAATTGGGCCCACCTGCTTCTGTGGTCAGGGTTAAAATATGCCAAAGAGGAAAGTGAGGCAGAATGGTTATATTCTATACATCTTCCGCTGATTTAAGTGTTCTGAAAGAGGAGTTACTGCTTGAGGAGCTACCTTCCATCTTGCTGCTCCCTGCTGAGAGCAGGTGTTTTATGTACACTAGGCTGACAACTGTTGTCTCTCTGAAGCATTAACACGCTGCTGATAACCAGCTGCTGCAATGCATTGATTGGACCTTGTTGGCAATTGGAGCAGAATGGCTGATAGTTTGAAACTCTTTCAAACTAAATTTGGACAGTGCAGAAATGTTGTGGTCAGCCAGGAGCAGGATGTGTGGGTCCCCCAGGAGTCTTCTCCAACATGCTGAATTATTCTCTTTGCTTGTTTTATGACCCTCTGATATAGGCGAAGCACCAAAATGTCTCTAACTTACACTGAAGGCAACTTTATGAAAACTGTCTGCTGAACTTGGGCAGCTCATTGAGAATGTAACTCTCCTAGTTAATAAGATGGTTAGATGTTTGCAGCGTGTAATTCATAGATGGTCATTTGCTTGGGTGGACATCAAGCTGGGTGGATGTGTCTGGGTTTTGTTTTTTGTTCGCCGTTTAGTAACGACGCCTGTGTGCTTTCCTTGGCTCTGGGTACCGCCTTCTGAAGGGGAGCAGGGTCGCTGTGCCTGCCCTAATGACTGCCAGCAGTGGAAAGCTGCCAGCGCTCAGGCGGCAACGGGGAGGGAAGGAGAAGGCCTGCAGGGCAGGTGGAGACCGGGGCCGTCGGGAGAGCGGCAGGGAGCAGACGTGGGGCTGGGCCTTGAAAGAGTGGAAAGGAGATTGTTTTGTGGTTTGTTTTTTTTTTGTTTGTTTGTTTGTTTGTTTTTGTTGGGAATCTACCAGAAATGTGGAATTTCTCATAACTTGAGAAATCACTGAAAAACTGCTGAATTTGAGAGCAAGAGCAGAGGTAAGAACCTTGCTTGTAAGGACACAGCAGTTAGGTAATTTGTTTTCAAACATGGTAGTTTGACTCAAGTGGCAGACCTGCTTAGTTTAAAAGGCTATGTTATCCTCTTTTGTTTTATTAAAATCTGGTATTTAGAGATTATGGATTTGGGGATCCCTTGAGCTGAGTTTTTGCTGCAGTGATGAGCATTGGGGGGGGGGGGGGGGAGGGACTGGGGCTATGCTCTGCTTTGATTACAGCTCTGCTGGGGACTCTCTGGTCACGCTGGCAGCTCCAGGCTTTTGGGTACCCACAATGATCCCTGAGCTAATGCCAGCTTAGAGTCCCAGGTTAGCCTTAAAAAAAATCGTCAGCCCCCATTCAGAAAGTCGTCAGATAACAAACGCTTTGCGGACTGCAAATGGTCTGCTGGTGCACTGGGGAAACGAATATTTCGTCAAGGGTTCTGGATGACGAGCCCTTCAAGAACTCCTTCAGAGTGTAACTGGGGATTGCGTTCCTTGCTAGTTACAGTAATTGTGCGAGTACAAGGTGACTTGGTTTTGGAGTGGTGATATGGAAATAAATGATTCTTTTGTTCTGTCAGGTTACTTTTCTGTCAGACTAGTTCGTTGGGTTGCCGTGCCTTATTGCAACTGAATGGCTGAATCTGGCGCAAAGGATGCGGTAGGAATAAGCCGGCAGGAGAGTGAGGCCACCTCTTTCAGGGGTGGTTACACTAGACTGCAATCCCTTACTGTGAGATCAGCCGCTGCTTTTTGTGAGGGAATAAAATGAAATTTCTCCCATTACTTGGCCACTTCTTGCAGATACCTACCTTTAGTACAGACGGTTCTTGTAGGTGTTCATGTCTATATGTATATAAGGAAATACACACATATCATATGCGTTGGGATTTTCTTGTTTTGTTTTAGAGATAGTAGCTAAGAAGTCATGGCTTCACCTTACTGCAAATGATAGACTCTTTTCTGTCCTACCGGCTGTGCTGGCTCTGAAGCCTGATAAGATGCAGTACTATTTTTAGGTGCAGTGTGGTACTACCTACTTGGTTTTCTACGAACAGGGCAGAGACCAGGTCTTTTTCAGATAGTAGGCAGGTAGCAGCCACGTTGAAGACAGATATTTTGAACACGTGACATAGAAGCAAAAATGCTTAAGGTCAATCTTTACAAGACATGCCATGAAAATGAGTAGCCGCTTTGTACCAGCTCTGACTTGAGCTGTCTTTTAGCTGGCAGGTAGATGTTTGGGTTACTTTTTTTCTTTTATGTGATCAAAGCGGAAAGTAAATTTGTATTTGGATGACCTTTACCTAGTTGCAGGTACACGAGTGTATGTTTTGAGCATCATAAATGCTTAATGCCTTGCATCTTGCATGCCCAGCTGCCACGCAGAAGATTTGTAGGACAAAAGACAAAATGTTTGTTATAGAAAACATCGGTGTGGGGTTCTTATTGCTGAAAGTTTCAAGCTAGGCTGATATAACATGATTGCTGTTGCCCTCAGAGTGGTCAGAATGGAAAAATAAAGTTGTTAATTGGCTGGATTTAGTTCTTTTTGTTTGAAATGAAAAGATACGAGTGTTTGAAAGAATCCTTTTTAGGTAGTCGACAGCGCACTGAAGTTGAACTTTCAGGCTTTATTTAAGAGATTTGAAATAATTCAGTATTAAGTTTTGGTTTATTTTGGATTTGCCTCTATAGGAGGAATGCTTTTGGAATGCAGTAGGTGATGATAGAGTCTTTGTCTGTGCAACATATGGGATTCAGCTTTTGCATTTTCTTTTGTAGAAAGTTAATCTGATTTTTCGGCGAGGTACCTTCGTTGTCACAGATGATCCTCTTTCTATTCATGACACCTTTTTGTGCTACCTGATGCCAGTCTGATTTTGCTCATAAGCTTTGATGATATCAGTACGTAATCTCTGCCACAGTAGTAAGTCTGTAACACCACATAAGTGAAGATTCGCCGCATGGTTTTACTGTGCAGCCTCTCAGTCTGTGCATATTTAAACTAGCTGCAAAAAGCAGCTTTGGGTGGTTTGTAAGTACACATGTGTAGCGGACGACTAGATCTGTATGCTTGAGAGTGTGAGAGCATTTCTTCGAAACCCAGTGTCTGACAGTGCGTGATGCTTCCGAGCTTGGGATCTTACCCTGTCGCTTTATAGTAACTAGGGTACAAAAACAGTGCCTGTGGAAGCGACTGAAAAATTTGCCTTGACAGCTGGAACTTGTTCTAGTTTTTCACCCGTACAGAACTGCGGTGACAACTGCAAGGTGAGTGTTTACTTTTGTTTGAAGTCAGATGCCTCTCTTGTTTCAGAGGCACTGCTTTTGCTCTGTGTGGCTGCTTTGACGGTGGCGATGGTCTTGGGCGTATGCCTGCCAGCTTATCTGCAGCGTAGTGTACCCAGTGCGTGATCTCGGCCTGACTTGCTTTCCACTGGGGAGAGTTAGAACGAGATCTCAGTTTCTTTTATGTTACCGTCCAGGCTGAACCACTTGGCAGCACAACCGAAATAACCGTGTGCTGCGTGTACCACTTTGCACACAGACTCAATCTGTGGTAAGGAACAGTGAAAGGCCAAAAGTGTGATGATCTGTGATTCATCACAGAATCTCTGTAGATTGAAAATCCCCAAACCTGCGTGATAATGGATGCAGATGCGTTGGCTGTTTGAATGCATCATCTTTGCAGAAGCACTTCTTGCTAAAGCACAGTCTTGCCTGGAGCCATTTTTGTCACTAAACATCATTAAATGTTCTGATATTGTGCTTGCTATGATGCTATTGTGAAATGAAAAAGCTATGCGCACAACCATTTCCAAACAGGCGAATTTGTGCACAAGCTTCCTGAACTACTAGCTGATGACATCAAATGGGCTGGTCACTGAACTTTCCTTGAATTTCCTTTGCTATCAAAAAAATACAAGAAATTATGCCTTGACCAGACTGACAGAACTTTCCAGAAGCTTCTGTTCAATAACAGCCTGATTCTTATTACGGCAGTGATTTTTTTTTTTCCTTTTTTTTTTTTTTTTTTCCCCCCAGCAGCTGAGAAGACCTGACATCGTAGTGTTGCTGCAGCATGGGCAAGGTGAAGGGTGCTTCCATCCTTGAACTCCTGTGGTTTTGTGACCTTCTCCCACGCAATGTTAAGCAGATGCACAAGTGTTTTGACTAGATGGCAACCCCAAGTTTGTACATATTCGCAGGGATGCCATCTGTGCCTGCTGCCTTGCCCTGGGACATCTGTTCAGTAGCTCTAAGAGCATCTGCTGTAAGTGCTGTGCTGCTCCTTGAAAGAGGCTGTGGGGCTTCATTTGGCGCTTGATCAGGGATGACGGAAGTTGTAAAGTCGGAATGATAACTCTGCTTTATTTATGTTTGAAAGTGATAAAGGAGAAGATTTCCAGAATTGAATGCAAAAAGCAGTTTTGCTTTAGCTCTTAGACCTCTTATCAGAGCATTTAATCACTGTTGTGCTTACCAGATGGTTCCCTGTCTTCAGTGCGGGATATTTTAGTGTCTGGTGATAGGTGTTAGCATCCTAAAGGTAAGAACAAAAAGTGCTTTGTACACTAAGGAGGTTCAGAAGGACGTGTGCCCCAGAGCTTTTCTTGAGATGGTGTCTTATTGGGAGTCTGTGAGCCCTCCCTCCTTTTGCTACTTCCACCACCCGACAGCAGTAAAATCTTTGAATGGAACATGAAGGTGTTTGTCACAGTTTCGGATCGCTGCTGTGGTAGATATGATGAGTAGATGAATACGTTTCTTTAATGCAGATGGTAGATTAAGCCAACTCACCTTATAGAAATACTTTTCTTTTTCTGCTTCAGGTGTCTTACGTGCTCTTATTTAATATTGATATTGCCTTTTCCAATTTTTTGGGTCATTACATCCACACCAGCTGTTTTCAACTTACAGTATACTTTTAGACACCTTTTTCTCCTGGTTTGGGAGCGAAATGAGCTTTCAAATGCACAGTTAAATATTCACTATGGTTGTGAATAAAAGAAGGAAAACAAAACCAAAAAAAAGGCATTAAAGATCACTGAGTCAGGCTTTATCCTCTCATAACCGTATTTGTGTGTGAGGGTACGTAGGGCTTTGCGAAAGTTGTCCAAAAGAATTGCAAAGCATCTGGAGTTGATTGTGGAATAATACTGTCCTTGTGTAGAGCGCATTGCATGATCTTAAATTATCCCAACTTTTTTGATGTGCATAAAATTAATCTGAATTTAGCAATGTGTTTTTCTCTTACACATTGGGTTTTGAATGAGGGGTTGCAGACAGATCTATAAAAAGCATTTGAATTCTATAATTGTATAAAAGAAGCCAGCAGTAGCTTACAAGCTTAACAAATATGGAAATTCTAGTATGCCAAGGTCATACCGTATTGCAGTTCCATGAACAGTGAGCTCTCTTAATACATGCGTTCTGAGAACTTTGTCTGTCAAAATGCATGTTACTTTTGATCACACCTGTGTAAAAAATATAAAGAAAGAAATCCTGATTGAGAAAGAACAAATAAAACAAGAAACCATCCCTTGGTGCTAACAGGTTGACAGGTAGATTACTGTCTCACCTCTCTCTCTCTCTCGGAAAAGGTCTTGAGGGAGGTAGCAGGGGGCTAACTATAGCAGCAAGCTGACACGCAGGCTTCATGCAGATGTGATGCAGAAGTAGTTGTAATACTCGGGGATCTTCTTTGGGTTTTCATCACGGATCTCACGGCAGCATTGAAAGTCACACTTGCCTACTGAGGATACATCCATTCAGGCGGTTCTAGATGCTGCAGTCCTTTCAGGAACCCTGACTCGTTCTGTTCCTATGGTTTCTTCTTCCTTGCAAAATACTGGGCAAGTACCTACAAAACACCTGTTAGAGATTAGTTCATTTTCTTGCCTCTTGTATGGCAGCTTCTGTCAATTTCCCCCGTTGTTTACCTGTTGGTATTGTAGATAAAAACTTGTGCAATGGATTTTCAAGTCAAAGATGAGATAGATAATAATAATAATAAAAAATCTGTTTATTTTCTCTGGCTTTACTTATATTCTTACTGGTTGATCATTTCTTGCCTAAGCTTATGTTTTCCTACTCATTTGTCTTCCATTCCACAATTTGCAGATTATAACTTGAGCACGGTGCAGGCGCGTTTATTCCCGGGAGTGAACGGCCTTTATGTCATTGCTAGTGAAGAGGCTTTCCTCCAGAGTCTGGTGGGAGGAGGAAAGAAAAGATGATGCTTGCTGTTGAGAAAGCACATGAATTATATTCTGGTAGAGAAAAGACAACTACATCTTCTGAACTGTGACTGTGGTGAAGTATGTGTGTAGTCAAGATCTCAATTTGAATTTGTGCATCTTGGGGGGGGGGGAAATCAGAGCAAGAGCGTTGGTTTACATTGCCTTGCGCTTTTGAAATATTTGAGATAGATATATGTTGAGCTAATCCAGCCACTCTCCGCTGTTGGGAATTTGTTGACTTTTGTTTACTGATGTTTGTCTGAGTGTAACTGCTTCTGATTTGCACTTGTTGAAGGGTGGTGAAAAGTAGGTGCAGGACTTGTCTGCTGTCATCCTCCTTTCTGTCACTGAAGAGGTAAAACATAGCGTTTTATACAGTCCTGTGGCACTTAGCAGTGCGTTAGGTGTACATATATAAAAATGTTAGTAGTGGCTTTTACAGTAAATTTTAACTAGTCGATTCTGTATTATCTAAATCAGTCAAACCCCGTGCATAAGCAACAAGCTGGTTTTAGTCCTGAAGTAACTATTGACACTAAAGCTTGTCAGATGAGAAACGAGGTTGCTTTGCTATTCCCTGTGCTGTTCAAATAATAGAGCAGAGATGTGATTAAGTACAGTATCTAACTGACCTTTCCGGGGCCGGATTGTTGCCTTTTTATTAACAAAACATTGTGTAGTAAGCGATTAGCTCTGCGGCTGTAAGATAATATGAACAATGGCTGCAGAAAGCGATGGGCTTCCTGCAACAGGAGCTTGTCTTGCTCTCAGGCTCTTAAGCTTCTATGATCAACCGTGTAAATACATATATTTATACAAATACTTCGTGTGTGAGAGAGGTACCAGTATGTTATGTAGCTCTCCCTCATTTTTTCAAAGTTTTGTGCCTCGCTGCTGTTTATCTGAAAAAGAGAGAAAGTAAGTCTCTTTAATGACTTCCTTTTGTGCTTTGACAGCAGATGGCAATTATGAAGCATTTTAACTTTGTAAGTGTGACTTCACTGACTTGCACTGACTGAAAGCACTAGTCTCAGTGCTTTCCTGACTTGAAAATGCCAGCAGCAGTACGTTCTGTATATTGTCTGTGCTTTTACTGAGCATCAAAATAAAATAATAAAGAAATCCTCTCCAGATTTCTTATGAATGTAATTTAGGTATTTTAACAGGGGGGTGGTGGCAGTCATGAATCAACATTCTGTTCTCCTGTTTAGAAAACTCCTGTTTCTCTGCCCTCCTTGTGCCTTTATGTGCATGAAGCAGGCCAGTTCCTTCGCACCACCAGTCTGTCTTATGTTTTGCACTCTGTACTGCCTGTATTTTCTTTGTACGTATGCCTGCTGTGTTTTCATTCAGGTTTGGTTTTGCTTTTATCTGCCTGTGACTGTTTTTACTTTGCCGCTCGAGTCTTTGATTCGGGTGACCTGATAAAGCTCCTGTGTTGTGTGAAAGATGTAGTGGCAAGGCATTGCCAGGATGGAGGAGGGTTTGAATTTCTCTTTTGGTCAAGATTTATTGCCTCGGTGTTCCCCTTCCCAGTCTGTTGTGATCTCTTGCACGCGTTCCCAGCTAGTGTTTCAGCTCGTAAGTTCCTCCCAAAGAACTCTGTTTTTCAGTTTTCATGTTCTCAAAAGCCTCTACTTTGCTGGTAAGAGATATTCTTGATGAAGTGTACACGCGTGTGCCGCTTGTGCATACTGGCTATTATAGTCCCTGTACAGCCAAGCAGTGTAACAGGCTTGTGCAAAGTGGGTTTCATTACTGTACTCCCCCCCAACTAACACCCATCGTTTAACTGTCGTGTTAAATTGGCGTTGTCCCGTAGGGAAAAACGTGACACTGTGGAGGTGGATGGGGGTAGGGACTAGCTGGGCAAACTAACGTCTCCAATTAGCTGTAGAGGTATTTCTACTATTAAAGAAGGTCTGCATCTCCTTCTTTCTATACCCAGGGCTTCATCTTAATAGGAAAAAGAGCGCCTTGATTTGATACGCTGTAAATACCGTGCGTGATCTGAGGGCCAAGAGGAGGCTTCTCTACCACCCGTAAGGGCTAAATTCACCTTAGAAGAACTGGCTCCTCCCGCCGGCATGAAGCCAGTTAATAACCGTACTTCGTGAGCTCTCCTATGACTGTTCTCTGGTGACAAGTGTCTGAAGGTTTTGATTGTGTGTGCCAGGTGCTGAGACGCCTAATCCAGCCAGGAGGTTTTGTTCCCTTGTAAAGCTGAACAATTACAACTGTAACAATAAGTCAGAAAAGGAGTTAAGCGCAATTGCGTGTAGGGGAGTCCTAAAAGGAAACAGTTTTTTAAAAAGTGGATTTGCAAATAGTAAATACAAATTTAATGAACACCTGGTGCTCTCTTACCTTAATGGCTTTTTGTTTGTACATTGGTAATGATATGTACAGATCTTTATTTTTGCGTTTCCTGGAAATCCTGCATTCATAGAAAACATTTTGGTGAAAGAATAAGGATAGTTTTCTTGTAGTTTAACCTGCTCTATGGGTAAAAAGATGACCTCGTTTTCCAGGACTATCAAATAGTGTTTTGAATGTGAGCTGTTTTTGCGTAAATAGTATTGCTATTTTTGTAATGCGCTGGATGTATAGTCTTGTCTCTATCTCTTTTGAAAAATGAACTGGTAGCTAATTTAGGCTGAGTAACCTTTTTAGATTGTGACCTTCTATGTGGTGTTTACTTAAAGCAGTCTACGAATTAGGAAGAAAGTGAACGAAGCAATGAATAAACCAAACAATGGGACTGATTCTTCTTCATTTTTTATATACAGCTATTTTGAACTGGAGAGCAGTGGCCTACGGGATGAGATTAGATATCACTACAGGTTTAATGGGAAGTCAAGAACAGAGGTGTTCCCGTACCGTCTGGCAGATGGACAGTGGCATAAGATTGCCGTGTCACTTAGCGCGTCCCACCTTCTGCTCCACGTGGACTGCAATAGGTAAGAAAACATGTTCAGTAATTTATATGTTTTTAAAAAATGCTTTCTACTTACACGCAGGAATAAAATTGGAAAAGGAGTTTTTTTTAATATGTAATTTAAAACGCGCGGTAAATTGCTGTGGGATAAGAAAAGGAAAACAAAGCATTAAAATGAAACAATTCATTGTGATTATGAACAAATGTGGAAAAGGTTGATTGCTGACTGGGGACTATTAAATGCATCTCGGTAGTTTAGGCACTAGCTGATGGTATGTTTGACTGTGATTGCATTTAAGTGTGATAGATTAGTGTGCAGTCTGTTCTTTTGTGAACTGCTTCACTCAGCATACCTGAAAACTTGAAGGATAGATAGATGTGTCGGAGGCATTTTAGTTTTGTTTTACGTAATCGAGCAATGAGCTTTTTACTGTTGTTGTNGTGCTTTTTATTTTCTGAGGGATATTCTGTCTGTCACTGCACTTTCTTCCCTTTAAAAGTTGTGAAGGCTCCAAGATGGCAGATTGTCAGGATTTCAAGGAGTAAAACCCAGCAAATCTAGAATCTCTCTTCCCTAGAATCTCTCTTCCCCTGGGACTTGATCTCACAATGTATTGAAGGCTCCAGCTTTTGTTAACTTAGTGGTTGATGAGGAAACTCAGAAAACTTGAAATCGGGACTTTCAAAATAGTCTTCAGGAACGAGGAAAAGGAACCATTATTTTTGTATATTCTTGCACTGAAATTAATATAAAAATATTCTTTGCCTTCAGTGAGAGGATCAGCGTATGCATTTTGGAATCGTGGCATTTAAATAGATAGGGTGATGGTGGCAGGTATGTTTTTCTAGTCTTCATTTTGTTCAGGCGGGCAGAATAAAGTTATGTGAGTATTATGGGAGTATGCGGTTATTGGAACATTTGAAAAAGTTTAAATTTTGACCAAAGTAATTATGAGATACTGTTTAGAGAAGAAGGTTACAACCATTTTCTGCAGCTGCATTAACTACTGACAGTAAAAACCTAATTTGAAGGAAGGTTGCTTTTTGAATCCTTTTATTTGGACCCTAGAAGCAATTAAATGCTTACAGCAATTTTAATTTCATCGAGGCATGAAATCGACAATTTGTAAAGATCGTCTTCATTTTGGTCATCTGATTTATTTATCTTACCACTATTTGTTTCTGTTATATTATTTCTTTGCTTACAGCAGTATACTTTTTTGTTTATTGACATATACTGGGTTTTGGGACAGGTTCTTCATTATCTCCTATGATTTTTTCTTTTTTTTTAAATGAACAGCAAATGTGTTTTAGGAAGACCCTTTTTAGCAGATTGTTTTGCTGGCTGCTGCCTTGCACGCGGCGTGAAAAGAAGACAACACAAAAAGCCTCCCTGGTGCAACAGTCTATCCAGGGACAAGGGCCCTGCACGGAGTCATGGTTGTGACCTGATTTTCTTTACATCAACAGGCAGCAATAGATAAATACCATTACAGAATAAGCTGTGCTGTCGTACGAGGTGATAAATGTGTATAACTGTCAGGTAGGCCTAAACAGGGCTGAACCATCTCAGAGTTTCCCTGAAGGTGGTACATCTTGAGGCTGCTCCCGGCATAAATCCATACCTAAATGCCTGTGTTTGGCTGTGTAGTTGTGGTAGTTTGACAATTCTTGTGGAAAAGTAATGAGAATACTTTTGAAAGCATGACTTGAGGGCAGATCATAGTAGAAGTTTAAAGTGGGGGAGAAAGGAAGGAGTCTTTAAGTTCCTGACTCAGCTGTAGCATCTCTGTTCAGTTAATTAGAGAATTTTGTAAATGTTGGTGTTAGTTTCCTTTATTGCGTCTTATCCCCTCCACCTTTGCACTCGGGAGAGAAGACATCATCTTGTTCATCTTCGCACTAGCATTGCCTGATGACATTACAATAAATGTCAAAAGAAGCAGAAATGAAGAGTAAGCCGATGAGGGGTACTTCTGAGCTCTACTGCAAATCCTAAGCCTTCCTCACGCTAGTGTTAGGAGAGCAGCAGCTGAAAGTATGCACAGAATCCAGTGTTGAGAGCTGTAGACTTTACGTGTAGATGTCGCCATTTTGGGCTGGTGTGGTGTCACTGGCTTTCAAGAAACTTCAGGATGTCTAATGAGAAGTGGTGCTTCTGCAGACTTAATTGAACAAGTCAGTTGCAGGGAAAGAGAATATGACTGCAGTAAATCGATTCACCTGTTCCACCTCCTGCAGAGATTCAGTGCTGTCAGAACAAGAATTTAGCTTGAAGCGTACCTATCTAGTTAAAGAAGTTCTATGCTTTTTATTTACTGTTCTTTCCCCTGTAAAAACAAAACAAAAAACCCAAAGCAAAAAGGAAAAAGAAAAATGACCAAAAAAATTAATCCTATGGATTCCTACTGGATTTCTTTACAGGAGTTGCAACATTGTTTCCTTACAGATATGTGTGAAGTTGTATAAATGCATTACTCCTTTTGTAATATGGCTATGGTAATATGTTATACATTTGGAAGGCTATTCTGAGTGAGGGGTTTGTGAATGCAGAGTTATTAAAGCTAACCTGTATCTGAGAGTGCGTTCAAAGTGTTTACATTGGGAAAAATATCCAGCCACAACCTAACTTTTTGCCAGAGGATTTGTATTCCTACCCAAAGCTAGTCTCTGGCCTCCAAAACCTGCAGTGGATCAGAAAGCACTGGAGATTAAACCTTTGATTTGTAAACAGATAGTCGAATCTCCTTTTATTCTTCCTGGCCTTATCACCCACATTACTCTGATTTGTAAAATTGCTTTGACATTTGGTACTTGATTGTCTTTTGGATTCAAATCAAAGTTGACTTTGTTTTTCAGACCTGGATAGGTTAGGGAAAAGTACTTGAGAACTGCTAAAAGCCTTTAGTGCTTTTAAGAGTCATCTTTAAAACAGTATAATTGCCTCTGTTCTAATGAGATGTAATACGGTGGGGGAGGCATGCGTATCAAAGGAGGTGTATTTGCCCAAGTACACGTCCTTTTGAAATCAGCTCCTGCTGCGTCTTTCTTGCTCCTTTCGGTGCTCTTTCAAGAACAACGAGTAAGAATTGTAGCTGAGTTTGATGCTAGAGCTTGGAGCTGCTGACACAGGAAGATACATTAGAGTTCAGATTAAAAACCTGTTGAATGTCACTGGGCTCTTCTCGCTGACTTGCAGAGCCTTTGTGTTGGGCCTAGGCGGTAACCTCTAGCCAGGGGTACATCTCAGACAACTGACATAATAAGCAGCGGGTGTAGTTGCCAACATGCTTTTAACATTCTAGTAAGGTTCAGAAAGCTTAGAAATATGAAAAGACTATATTAATCATGAATCATAGAATTGTTGAGGTTGGAAGGGACCTTTCAAGATCATCAAGTCCAACCATTAAGCTAACCTGAGAAAAAACACTTCTAAACCATATCCCCAAGTACCACGTCTACCGTTTTTTGTTTTTTTTTTTAAACACCTCCAGGGATGGCGACTCCACCACCTCCCTGGGCAGCCTATTCCAATGTTGGATAACCCTTTCAGTGAAA
>VZSZ01011084.1:83488-116395 GCA_013398815.1 Ibidorhyncha struthersii
GTGCCGAGTACAGGGGGATGATCGCTTCCCGAGTCCTGCTCACCACGCTATTGCGGATACAGGCCAGGATGCCATTGGCCTTCTTGGCCACCTGGGCACACTTCTGGCTCATATTCAGCCGGTTGTTGCCAAAACCCCCAGGTCCTTTTCTGCCGGGCAGCTTTCCAGCCACTCTTCCCCAAGCCTGTAGTGCTGCGTGGGGTTGTTGTGAGCCAAGTGCAGGACCCACCACTTGGCCTTGGCCCGTCCATCCAGCCTGTCCAGATCCCTCTGGAGAGCCATCCTACCCTCAAGCAGATCAACACGCTTGCCTAGTGTCATCTGCGAACTTACTGAGGGATGAATGTACAACTGATGCACAAGTAAAACCTGTGCTGGAAGTAACATGGAAATTAAGCGTGCTGCTATTAATTCCATGCATCTCCAGTGCTGAGTCCACTAGTGGCGAACAAATCTTGTTTCAAAATACTGGTTATGTGTAGGATCTGTGCTTCCCTCCTCTAGGAGAAAAGGGGTTTGCCAGGGGCTTTCTGGTGAGTGTTTATGTAATGCTGGAGCAACTGCGTCATTGTCAGAGGGTCCTTAAATAACCTGTGGCACTAAAGGGTCAATACATAATGAAATAAACTCTGCCATGCACCTTCCTAAATTTGGCCTCTGAGCAGAGCAAATGTAAAGGATCCTGCTGTACGTACCTGCATGGTCAGGAGATTTGCAACGCCAGGAGGCTGTCGCAGTCCTACAAGAGCTGGTGATTGTCTTCACTTTACTGGGAAATAGTTTCAGCCGTAGAGTCTGTAATGTTGCCCGTGGTACCCGACTGTCCACTGCAATGCTCACCCCCTACAACAGCAACACCACAGAAAAATGCTCCATTTAATGGTGTAGGAGAAGAGGGAGGGAATGGCACGGAGCCTACAATTTAAGAGGTTGTAGGTGCTGTATCAACTTGTCAATTTACTTAAGAAATATAAATTCCAAATTGTTCTCAGTGTGTCTAATTAATCTGGGGAGGTAAGCCTGAAGGCTGCTTGCTTTATATTTTTATTGTTTTAGTTCTCATTAACCATATTGCTACGAAGATACTCACCTGTTCAGACAGTATCAGTATTCCTTTACTTGAACTCTTGTCTGCAGGCGTAAAAGGGAGAAAGGCACTTTGCTGCAAAAATTAATGCTTTCCAGTGAAAATATGTGCTGGAGTGCCTTTTACTATGAATACAGCCTGTGGTTTTGATGGGTACTCTTAGCTGTTCGATGGAGTGGGTTAGTAAGAGCATAAGAGAATAGATTATAAAACTGGAGCAGGCTAGGAGGTAGTCTCCAACTGAAAAAAAAATGTGTTGTCTGCTTCTTTTATGTTTCTTCTGATAGAACAGAGCATTAGGGAATAAAACATGCATGAGCAGTGAGAACTTTTTAATTGGAAAAATAAATAAATTAAAGCAACATAGTCCAAATATGGGAATCCAAGACCTCTGAGTTCTCATAAATAAGATATTCTGGCTGCCAACCTGAGGTTTTCAACATCTCTAAAAGTCCTATGACTTTAATTAAAATGTAATAAATTTAAACAAGGTTAAGGGATGTATTTAAAAGAGGGATTCACTGCTTTACTTACTGTAAAACACTTTCTCTTGAGAGAGAAGATGGCATGGTGGTAGTGTTACGCAGCTAGGTAATTTACTCTCAACATTTGAATATGATTTTGTGACCCAGATAGCTTCTCTGCTCTTTAAGCTGTAGAAGAAGCTGTCAGAGAAACGGTTACTTGGGTACAGTGCTATAATTGTGCATTACAGGTGCACCCAACTTCAGATCTGTGCTATTGTGGATTGGAAGTTAATTTTCACCTACCGATTGTCCCTTTTGTTTGACACAAAGGCGATAAACATTTTAGCATAAGAGAGATCTCCAGCTGGCGTATCCCGTCAGCTGCTCTCAGGGCTGTATCATTACAGTTATTGTAGTTAAGCTGCAAGGAAATGTTCAGGAGGCATTCAACATTAGTTGAGAAAAGATTTTTTTTTTTGTTGTTGTTTTGTTTTGGAGGAAATTTTTTAATAGCTAGGGTTTTTTCATCAAATGGCTAACGCATCAGCAGAATGGTAGTATGGGCGTGACCGAAGGCTGAACGATATGTCTTAACCCCGTCCCTAATTACGATGAAAATTTATTTTTTTTTCATCCTAGATGAATCAGTTGAACTTTTTTTGGTGTACTGCATTGATAGAGTTGGGAGAAGGCCATGAGTATTTATGAAAGGGCTGAAAAAGTACTATAGGAAACACGTGATAACAATCCTTACCTGTACCTGTCTGTCTTGGATCTTTCGAGCACCCCGAGAAGGCAGCAACCGCTTAGAGTCAGTACAAGTGCCTGGGGTAGTGTGCTGCAGCAGAGAGGCCTCGCAGAGCTGCCGCTCGCAGGGGAGCAGGCATCTGCTTTGGTCTCTTTCAGGAGTTTATCCAGGTCCTGCTGATGTCAGTTACTGAAGAGTGGAATTAAGCCTCTGGGGGGTTCGGTTACGGGTCTCGAACAGGAGCTTGTGGCACTCTGCTGAGTTTTAGGGACCTGTGGAGCCAGAATTTGGTAGCTGCAAAGCCCAACTACTGCTGAATATAGACGTAGCTGTGTTTTTTCTTTTTCTTTTTTTTTTTTTTTTTTTCCTAGTTTAGAACTGGGGACTTGTGGTGCTTTCCAGTGAACTGAAAATGTTCATAGACAGGCTGATGCCTTCAACTGGGCAGGAATAACGTGTTGTGCTTTACCATTGATATCTTGAATTCACTTTATTTGTGCGCTATGGGTATGTTAGAGAGAGAGAGGATGGCTAATAGTAGAGGAAATAATCTTAAGTCGAGACTGGCAAGCCTCAGGTGATTTAGTAATTTCCTAAAGTGTATGAGTAGCTGTATTATCTCATTCTCAAATATCTTTTGCATTGGTCCAACACATACTTAGTTTTTTTTTTAATGTCAGAGCAATAAACCCTTAAATTGAAGTGATTTACTTACAAGAGCAGTCTCTGAAAATCTAACCTGTGTAGTTTGAAATGTATCTGTATGTTTGTTTATATGGATTTTTTTCAGGGGAGGTCTCCTGTTAGTTGGTTCTATTTTCTTTTCATTTGTTGGAGTGCTGATGGGGGTCATACAGACAGACGTGATCACGGTAATTTGAGAATCAACCAGATAGAGCAAATGTTTGGGTTTTTTTCCTTTCAGAGTATAAAAACAATTATCTTGCTTCAGCCAGGCAGATTAACCGAGATCCAAAACATAAATGAACTCCTCCGTTTGAAGTGGTTAGCTAAACTCTGGAGTTTAGAACGGGAAGCCGCATAGGGTAATACTGGAGCTGAATTGAAAAATGGTAATATAATTTTAGTTAAATAGTTTTATAAAGGCATTGGAGCTTTGCCAAAGAGCAGATGCAAACCCCTCTGAACTATTCAGCAGCTGACTTGAGAGCTGCGTCTCTATATAGCAAATAATACAGAGTCTTTCCAAATGGTCTGAATCCTCCTGAGCGCTGTGGGGCGTGAGAGGGTGACTGAGCGAACCGGACTGAGACTGCTGCAGTCTGTGAAACCAGCCCAGAGTTTTCTCAAGTGGTTTAGTACTTGGGGAGTCTTTCTTTTTCAATTTAGAACAGCAATAATTCCCCGAAGGTAGTTCGGGAAATCCAGTCTTGTCAAAATCCTCGAGTTGACTGCAGGGAGGTGGAGACTGCTTGACTGCATTTATTACTCCCCGAAACCTGACAGTCCCCATCATTGCGCTGCTTGGTGACAGAGTATACTGACTACACTGTCAAGGCAGACAGTGCTGCAGGAGCAGTCATGTTTGTTCCTTGGGTGTGAGAGCTGGGGGCGTGTGGGGTGCTCAGAGGTGGACGGTGTCAAGGCTTGGAAATGCTGTGAGCGTGACTGTCGTGGCTCTGGGATGTTAGGCAGCGGCACACAGGATCTTGCTGCAGCAGCGGTGTAGTGTCCTCTCTCACTTTGTGTATCGTGCGGAGCCGCTTGGCATATTTGCAGCCTTACCTGTGGGTGGGAGAGCTTTATCCAGGCCCCTATTACGCTTGGATGGTCCTGCAGTGTGTAAGGGGGTCGAGTGCGCTCAGTACTGAGCGAGGGCACAACTGAGTTTCTGGTTCTGTGCTGTGGGGTGAGAGCTGCTTTGCAGATGCGCTGGTTGAGAGAATGGCAAAGGCAGTTGCACACTTTAGACAGTGAGATGTATTTCTGGGAGATGAGGAAGTACTCTATTTCTACACAGATGGTTAGTGGGTTTTTTGTTGTTTTTCAATTGTGTGATTGTTGTGATCTGTATTACCAATGTAATGATACATCGAAGGAGCAGTAAGGTGAAAGATGATAGCTTGATCCTCAGCGTAGGAGTGAGGTAACATGCAATTTCCAGTTCTATAAGCTGTTCTCATATCGGAGACCAGTCAGTAACGAAAGAATCAGCAGAAGCCGCATTGCTTAATTGAGCTGCAATTTTAGTGGCATTCCCTTAGATGTGTCAACTAATGCAACTAGAAGGACTTCCTCAGCCCTAGCTGAATCTTTTGGTGTCACGCCAGCCACTTACCTTAAACTCGACTGAAAGAGGTGCTGTGCAGTATCCCTGGGGTGAAATCCTGGCCCTGGTGAAGTCTGCAGTGAAAACTCCCATTGACTCAGCTGAGCCATGCTTTCACCTCCCAAGCGTGTCAGATAGTGTGAGAAACGAGCTCCAAACCTGAGTGCTGTCCCTGGAGAGTGCTTTTCTGTCTGTCTGCCTGGCAGTTTCCATCAAAACTTAATTTTAGAACCAATATAATGGCTTGTTCTATGTTTACTGTATGTTTCATACACTTCCTCAGTCACGGCCAATTAGTTATTATGGAGGGAGTGCAATGTTATCTTTCAAACTACTGAGGCTAAACTGGGCAGCTGATAAATACCATGGGAAAATGGAGATGTGGGTTATCCGAACCTGAGGAACATGGAATGAATCGGCCCTCTGTGGGGTTACGGAGACAGCGGCTAATGGGGAGGAGTGGCAGCTCCGGGGAGAGCTCAGCGCCGTCGCGCAGAGCTGCAACAACACTAATGGGGAGGGCTCTGGTGGGAGCAGGGCAGCAAAGGCAGGGTGTTAACAAGCAAAGCCTGTGGTCCTCAGCCAGCAGTTACCTTCAGTCACGAAAGGAAATTGGCTCTGGAATATGGATGAGATTATTTTATGATTATACACAAATCATTTAGTGATGACATGAACCCCTTGATGAGATGATCCTGTGACAAGATACACTGTAAGGCAATTAACTTCTCAGCAGATGATTTTTTGGAGGGGGGAAAGAAGCTGTTTAGTAGAAAGGTTGCTTGTGGCTGGCTTCCTTTTAAATTTATTTTTGTAGCGGTGCAGAAAGGAGTTGGAATCAAAAGCCTGGTTCTTCTTGCGGTTGCACCTGTCTTACTGTGCTAGGTAAAGCGACTTTGGGGTTGAGAGTAGCATGAGACAGAAAAGAGGAGGGCTGCGTGTACTTTGTGAAGAAGGGCTATTTCTCGGCTGTACGCTTACTGTGCTTCAGTTTCTGCTGTAATTGCCAGTTGCAAAGACCCATGTGCTGCAGACCTTGGGCCAGGGACCATCACGTATCCCTGTCTAACGCACGTAGATGTAATAGAAGCAAAGATTCGGCACTGCCAGTTGTCATTCAACAAATGTCTTGCGGCAAACACCAACAATAATCTTAGATATTTTTCTTTCTTTCTTTGTTCCCCCATGACAAAATGGAGATGACATAAACCATGTAACCATGGTTTTACCTCCTTTCTTCTGCTAGAATTTTATTTTGGGGTTAATTTTGCTGCAAGACCCAAAGTACCAGTGCTGCTTTGTGCCGTTATTATGATGCACATTTTTACCCTGTTGCTTTCTGGTGTAAGATAGACTTAATTGTTTACTTCTTGTTTCATAGATACTTTAATATAGTTTTTTTTTAATCTCATATCTATCTCGCTCTAAGGGCTTCTTGTTTAACTTGTGGGAGAAGAGCTTCTCTTCTTTTTATATCTTGGAAGAACCCATTGAATTAATTTCTCGCTCATATTTCTAGAATCTGTTTTGAATGGCTCAGTCTCGGTTTACTGACATTTGGCATCTGGGTTGTACTCTGACCATTGGGTTCATCTGAGATGGGCTTTTGGTGTGATATTTGGTATGGTAACAAATGTGAGTGCTGTGCTTTTAGCTTTCTTGATAACAGTTTGTTTTATTCAGTGTTCTGGTTTAGAACCTGCTTTGAAGCTTGCTGAGGTTAAAGGGTGTCTTTTAGTGACCCTGTGAGTTTTAGTGTTGTCAACATTTATAAGTGGATTTGTCTCCTTGTCTGTAGCGGACACTTGTGTGCGTCATAAAAAACCCTACTGCTACATGTTTTATGCTCTGGTACTTGGACAGTGATAGTTGCTCACAAATGATAAAAAGATGCCAAAATACCTTTGGCGAGTCAGATATTTATTTGAAAAGCGATATTTGAGCAATGTGGCTCTCGGCTCTATATTGAGATTTTTAAAGATAAGTACCTAAATTCATGTTAATTTATAGGAGTTGGGGACGATGATTTTTATAAGAAAAGTCTGGGTATGTAGATGACCTCTTCCTCAGCCCTTAAGGTGAGGCGTTCTTTTGACCCAGACACCACCTTGGCACTGCTGTAGCCAAGCAGGCTGATACAGTCGAAGTTGGCATCTTCACCAGAAACGGTGACGAGTACATTCCTCTTGAGCCTCTGCTACTTGTAGATTACGCGCAAGTTTTACGGGCGATGCTGGGACCGTGAACCGCATGCTATTTACCTCAGATTTACCAGGTCAAAGTGGACTTTGAGGAACACTATTAAAAGAAGAAAGTTGCTGTTGTGGTTTAATGCTGGTAGGCAGCTAAGCACTGTACAGCCACTTCCCCCACAGTGGGATGGGGAAGAGAATTGGAAGGATGAAGGGGGGTGGGGTGGAAAGTGAGTCGAGGTAAAGACAGTTTAATAGGTGGGGCAAAAGCTGTGTGCACAAGCAAAGAAAAATGAGGAATTAATTCACTACCTTCCATTGGCTGGCAGCTGTTAAGCTGTTTCCAGGAAAAATAGGGCTTTATCTCATGTGACGGTTACTTGGGAAGACAAATGCCATAACTCCAAATAGTCCCCCCTCTTTCTCCTTTTCCCCCAGCCTGTATTTCTGAGCATGACGTCATATGGCATGGGATATCTCTTCGGTCTGCTGGGGTCAGCTGTCATGGCTGTGTCCCTCCCAACTTGTTGCGTACCCCAGCCTGTGCGCTGGCGGGGCAGTCTGAGGAACAGAAAAGGCCTTGGCACTGTGCGAGCATTGCTCAGCATTAGCTAAAACATGGGTGTCTTATCAACATTGATTTGGTCACAAATCCAAACCATAGCACCCTACCAACTGCTTTGAAGAAAGTTAACTCTATCCTAGGCAAAAGCAGTACGGTTGTCAAGGCTGAAATGTGCAATAACCATTTGGATGTCAAACTAGCTGGCTTGACAGCGAAAATCCTGTTTTTCTGTTGGAGAAACTATGGGTAGCGCATGTACAGTGAAGTGCAAAGTGCTCTGGATACATCACATGTAAGATACGGTTCACCTTGTAGTTTGTCATAATATTTTCCCTACAACTTTGAAAATCCTAAGCAAATGGCCAAATTTCTAGTTCTGCCTAGAGTCTGATTCAAACTTTCTGGGTTTCTTGCACGGTCCGGAGTGCTATGTTTGTTTTATGAAAATGGGTAAACACTGCAGCTTTGTAGACAGGTTGTTAGCCCAGGGCTCAGGCGCTCTTAAGACTGTTATCATCAGGGACTAATTGTATCAGTTTTGTCATTTGCAAAGTAGAGTTAATAGTACGGACCTTGTTTGTAAAGGTGTTTGAATTCACCTCAGGATTTCCAGATGAAAGGTACAAAATAGGTGCAGTATTCTGAAAAAGACAGGTTTCTGCCCTTCATGTGGCCAACATCATACCATTTAATGGGTCCAGTTCTCTGCTTCGAATTGATAATAATGATTAGTTTTAGTTTAATGCCCAAGAAATACTGCTAAAATTCATTGATAAGTTTGTAAAGAAACCCCCATATGGGCAGATAATATGTCTGTGAATTTACCCTTATTCAGTTCAGCGTGGAGAATAAACGTCCGAACTTGACAGTGAAATGTGCTCTTCTAACCATCTTTACTTGCATTTGTTGTGTTTCATCCTGTTTGTTAGAGGGTCTTGAAAGTTAATTTGCATTTATCGTGAATGAAAAAAAGGGGATTGCTTATAGAGTATTATGTAGAAACATTTTTATTTTTAAATTTAGATTTGTAGTTGGAATAATTAAACTGAAAAGTAGAGTACATTTACTTTATCTCTGTGACTATACAGGAAAATCAATGAAATTGTTTGGGTGATAGAGTTTGAAGAGAGCTTAAAAACTGAGCATGCACTCTTACCTAACAGTACTATCAGGGATTGTAGTGATAGGATGAGGGGTAATGGTTTTAAGATGAAAGGGGAGATTTAGATTAGATATTAGGAAGAAATTCTTTACTGTGAGGGTGGTGAGACGCTGGCCCAGGCTGCCCAGAGAGGTTGTGGATGCCCCATCCCTGGAGGTGTTCAAGGCCAGGTTGGATGGGTTGGAACTACGTGATCTTTAAGGTCCCTTCCAACCTAAACTGTTCTATGATTCTATATACTGTTACTGGACACCCCCTATTTTTTTTTCTCCTGGAGCTGAACAATAACTTTTGATTAAATAGTTGGCAGCCACTATTGTATATTCAAAATTCAATAACAAAAGGCTTCCCTCATAACCTGAGATTTTAATCTAAATTGCTTTCCTCTGTTAAGTGATTGTGAACTCCTATACTATAACAGAGGAGATAACACAAAAAAATCAAAATTTCCCCTCAGGAAGATTATTTTTCTGAAAGAGAACACTGGAAACTGAATGAATAATTCAGTTAAAGTAACTCCAGAACTGAATGCCTGTCAAATAATGCATCCTATCTGTAAACACTATCAAGAAAATCCAATCACATTGGTATTGACACATTTTCATTGGGAAGCACATAGAAACAGGTTGAAAGAGAAATATGTAAAGATATCCTAGTATTTCTTTTCAAAATCAGTTCTTAATCCCTTCAGAAGAGTAGACAAAGACAAATCCCAATATTGTGTCTTAAAACTAGAGACCGATATTTTACACAGTTGGGATTCAGAAAACATTGGACGAACTTTTTGAAGTGGCTGGTTATTTTTGTACAATGGCTGGTGTTAGGAGGCCTGACATTTTGCTTTTTTTCAGATATACTGAGTTTTTGCAGCCTCAGCTGGAGATGGTAACGATTGTCAAGGCGGTCAACACCTCTGCAAATGAGATTGGGAGAAACACTGATGCAAAACATGGGGGAACCTCCCTCTGTCCTCTGACTTCCTATTACAAAAGTTGAGAGTGCTATTTCAAAGCCTCTGCAAAATGGTTCATTATTTTGTGTGACTTCTCCGTGCCCTTTAGTTTATTTAAAGGATCTGAGAATCCAGATGGATGTATACAGGATAACGAACGGTTGCAACAGAATGTCAGTTTGGAGGATCAGGTTTTACATTGCAAAACTCTGTCTTGATGATTCACCCTGATGTTAGCAAGGGCTTCTGTGCAGTCATTTGAGGGGCATTCAGAGCGTGATTCATTTAATGTAAGATGAATCACACCCTGGAAACGCTTATGTCTCTCCGTTAAATAAGTAAGTCTAGAGGCCTAGCTCCCCTGTAGGTGTAAACTTTTGAGACATCTAAAATTGGGTGCGATGAATTCAACACCTGGTTGCTATGCGGAAATTTATAGCTTCAAGAGAGTAAGTGTGGTAGCCATATCAGGAACAAAAAAAGCCTGTTCTTGGATTAATAGAGACCAGAGACTAAGAAATGAGGCTCCTGCCGTGCCTCAGCCACTAGAATAGACTGCAGCTATTTGTTTCTTAACTGTACTACTCATAAAATAAATTTCTCTGGTTCATATCTAGGCTGCAAATTTGAGAAGGCGTCTTCCCGTTTTAGCAACCTGAAACGTATTTTAGACCTGAAAGAATTTGGAAATGCCATGATTTGCTGTACTACTTGTAGTGATTGTTGGAGTTGTAGTCTATTTTTATTGTTCAGAATTTTAGGCAGTTGCATCTCTTGATCAGTCTGTGTTGGCTGATGTATTCTAACACGATCAGACACAAAGTTTATTTTCATGTTATACTAAATATTTCAGCTATTTCCAAAATGCTTCTGGCATGGCAAATTTTATATGTATGAAGTCGAGCTGCATCTCCACAAAAGTGGAAATACTCTCCAAGTGTTTGCTATTGCTTGTTTAAGTTGGGTGTCAGAAATCTTCTTCACTGCAAGAGACAATTCCACGTCACGATTTTTCCAGAGGGAACGTGGCCCAGTGCGTGAGGCAGTTACACCTCAGCCATGCCCAGTCTAACGGCATAGATCTTGGGCAGTGTCCCTCCTCGACTCAGTCTTTGTGATCTTGGTTAACCAGTCTTTCTGTGTTTCAGTTTGCACGCATGTAAAATGGCAATATTTCCCTATTTCACCAGAATGTTATAAAGATGGTAAAAATAATTTAGGTTGAGTGCATGGAAGGGAACTGTCTCCTTGTCCAACAGAGCTTGATTTCTAGATACTGTCTTCCTCTATGCAGAGAAAGCCTGTGTATGTGTTATTTGCATGCAAATATTGTAGATGCACTTCCTTTCAGGAATCCACTGATTATTTTATAGATTTTCTGTATATTGTATTCATTATGTATGAGACGCCTGCTTGGAATGCATCCTTGAAAAAGGTGTTTCAGAGGATTGCATAAGAATACTTAATAAACCTAAGTGTGCAGATAGGATAGAGATATAGATACAAAGCACAAGGCTATCATTGGTCTTTGTCAATTAACAGGTGTTTTTCTTACCCCATTTAGCTACATAGATCAGTGGTTAGTGAATGCATTCTGAGCATGAACGTTTCAAGAAAGGAGGATTGGTTCACAGTTGTATTACTCCAGGTTTATGGTTTAGCTCTTTTGAAATATGTCAGCATAAAGCAGGGGCAAATCAAGCTTTCTCTTGGAAAGTGAGTGCAGTAATCATAAATCTGAAAGCCTGAAGTATGGAGTAGAGTTTCCATTAACCCAGGGACCCGGGTCTCCTCATGCTGGAGGGGCTATTCAGTCGGCAGTATTTTTAGAGACCACAGTTCCCTGGAGTCCTCTTTCTAAGCATTCCTGTTCTTGTGAAGTGTATTGTGCATTTCTCTGTGTGGGTATCAAAGCCAAATGTATTGGAAACCGATCTCCAAGGAGCTGTAGACCAGCACTTCATAAACGGGAAGTGTAGTAGATACAATTTAGCTATTCATATGCCAAATGCAAAGTATTGGTCAAGCATGGATAAAGCCATAGAAGGTGAAACACCTCAGCCCAGAAAATCAAGCAGGGGAATGAGGATGATATGGAAGCTTAATGTAGCTGTAAAAAAAGAAGGATCCTTTTGTGTCTATTCAGCGACAGTAGTTTTTCAGCCTGAAAAACACCTTTTTGCTTTCAAAAGAAAAGCAGCAAAGGAAGGGGAACAGAGCAAGGGTTTTTCCCATTCACAAGCAATAGTTATAAGAGAATTTCACCTTTCAGTAGTAACTTTTTCTCATTACCCTTCAAGATATGTTACAAATTTTTCGTGCTTTATCTAAGTGTAGAAAACCCTTGAAAAATCACCTGACTAATAAGTAATATTTGATAGATTTGTAAGTGAGTATGTGGGTGGAACATACATGTGTCTCGGTGGAAACCCTATTCCCAACTACTTACGCAAGTGCCACCCTAATCATTTTGTATGGACAGGGTCTCTTCAATACCCATGAAGTGTGTCGCCTTCTCAAGAACCTGCTCTAGGAATGCTGCATTGCTTACAATGGTCTTGTGACTTAAAACATGAACCTGGCAGCCAAGGGACATGCCCAGTTCCTGGTTTTACTCCAGCAGCACACCGGTCGGCTCTGCTGGCTTTCAGCTGCCAATGCGCGTAGCTGGTGAAACTCTGTTCACTGATATTGGAAAAACATTTGTTTTCATCTTCATTAAATCCACTGATTGAGAGTTAGTAACGCCGTCATGTTTCCTTGCTCATGTTGATTCAAAAACTTCTTCCACGTAGTTCCCGTTTTAATTTTGTGTAGCTGTTTTACCTTTGTGTAGCAGCTTCCAGTTTTGCTGGAAAAGTCTATTGGATTTTTTTTCATCACTCTCCCTCTTTGTCAGGAGCTGCAGGACCCTTGTTTGGTGGTGTGGTGGGTTTTTTATTTTTTTATTTTTTTTCTTTTTTCCCCAATTTTAGCTCTTCATTAGAGAAATAATATGGTGAACCATGTTAGTGTGGGGGTTTTTTTCTTTACTGTGATGAATTCAGATGTGCTTTTTGACCTTTTCATTTCCCAAGACTATAGAGGGGATTGTAGGGGTAGTGATAAGCTGTGTGTGTGCTTGCTGAGGCTTCTTATTTTGCATACCAAAGTGTCAGCCAAAACACCTTTTTATGGAGGAAGATAAGCAAGGACCGATCAACACCTGATGCCTTCTCTTGAATCCTAAGCCTGTTAGTCCACGGGCAGATCCATGGAGAAGAAAACCAACCAGTCTTAGACATACACGAAATAAGGCACAAACCAACCCTTAATTAATCCCTTAATTTAAGGTAAATACCTGCTTCAGAATTGGAATTAGAGTAGAACAGTATAAACTATGGGGAATCCTGAGCACGTGTCTTATGGCACTTTCTGAAGAGACTCTCGAAGCAAGGTGGCTACAGCCTTTTCCATGTAGGTTGAAAGTCTTTGTTAAATCATCAGAAAAGACAAGATAAACCACTTTACCCTGTCTCTGATTTGTTTTCCTTACTTGCTGTTGTTGAAGTGTGGCATAATAATGTTAGTTAGGTCTTGTTTTTTTTTTAATATGTAATTGCAGACAGATATTGTAGAGTTCCTTTATAAACTTTAACTAGCCCAGGCGAATAAAAATCAAAAGTTCTTCAATAAATAGTGTTGTTGAACCTGGTCAGCACTGGGATTTTATCTGTTAGCAAAGATGGAGTTCTTTATGGAATATTGACTTGTCTTTTTATGAGATTAAAAAAATCTTCCAGTGAGAACATTAATAACCTAAGTCATGAATAAAGATGTGTTATATATCCAAAGAGAAATTCCTACTATGATAGTGTAATTCAGTGATTAGTTTTCTCAAGGAGCATGTCAATTCTTTGTTCTTCATTCAGCATTTTGCAGCAGTTTTGCATTTGAGTAATCTTCAATTTTGCATGAGGTATGGCAGAAGGGGTCTACTTACACTTTAAAATATTGATAGAGATGATGCATGCAGAATTCCTATAATTCTCAAAACATAGTTTAAAAGAATATCATCTTGTTTTGCTGTTTGAACAGGTAAAACAGCTCAGCATGCTAATTTTATAGATAGTGAGAAGTAATTAACTAGTAGAGGCAGAAATTTCCTAGAGCTTTGAATGTATCATGTTGATGAAATGTGATGAGTTAGGGCTGATGATAATTATAATAAACTTGAGCAATAAAATCATGAGTATTAGAAGGTCGTCTTCTGACTCTGGTACTCACATTCTTAAGCTGGAATTTTCAGGTAACTATTTTGTTCTTAGGTTTGAGATTTTTGTTGTTTCTTTTTAAGGAAGTAGTAAGTTTGCCTCTGTTTTTTTAGATTGCTTCCATTTGGTTTTGGGTGGAATTTATGACTCTGTACGTTCACATAAAAAAACTCTATGGAGCTTTCTTAAAGTTCTTTAGTACTGGGAGGTTATTCTAGGCCTCTGCAAATGAATGAGTTTTCCAATAACGTGGTATGGTGGGTTTGACCTTGGCTGGATGCCAGGTGCTCACCAAACCACTCTATCAGTCCCCTCCTCAGCTGGACAGGGGAGAGAAAAATATAATGAAGACTTGTGGGTTGGTGTAAGGACAGGGAGATCACTCACCAGTTACCATCACAGGTAAAACAGACTCGACTCCGAAATGAATTTAGTTTATTTACCAATCCCAATCAGAGCAGGGTAATGAGAAACTAGAATAAATTTTAAGATGTCTTCCCCCCACCCTTCTGTTCTTTCTTGGCTCAGCTTCAATCCCAAAATGGCACAGGGGGATGGGGAAGGGGAACGCGGGGTTATGGTTAGTTCATCACATGTTGTCTCCGACACGCCTTCCTCCTCACACTCAACCACTGCTTCAGTGTGTGGTCCCTCCCATGGGACCCAGTCCTCCATGAACTTCTCCAATGCGAGTCCTTCCCACGGGCTGCACTTGTTCACAAACTGCTCCAGTGTGGGTCCTTTCCATGGGGTGCAGTCCTTCAGGAACAGACTATTCCAGCACAATTCCCCCATGGGATCACAAGTCCTGCCAGCAAACCTGCACCAGCGTGGGCTCCCCTCTCCACGGGCCCACAGGTCCTGCCTAGAGCCTGCTGCAGTGTGAGCTTCCCCACGGGGTCACGGCCTCCTTTGGGCACACCCACCTGCTCCAGTGTGGGTCCTCTGCAGGCTCTAGGTGGGTATCTGCTCCACTGTGGACCTCCATGGGCTGCAGGAGGACAACCTGCATCACCATGATCTTCACCATGGGCTGCAGGGGAATCTCTGCTCCAGTCCCTGGTGTACCTCCTCCCCCTCCTTCTTCACTGACCTTGGTGTCTGCAGAGGTGTTTGTCTCGCATATTCTCACTCCTCTGTTTTGGCTGTTGTTGCACAGCAGATTCCCCCCCTGCTTCTTAAATATGTTATCACAGAGGTGCTACCACCATAGCCAACTTGCTTGACTATGGCCGTCTTGGAGCCAGCTGGCATTGGCTCTCTCAGAGATGGGGGCAGCTTCTAGCCGCTTCCCCCAGAAGCCACTCCTGTAGCCCCCCTGCTAACAAAACCTTGCCACGCAAACCCAGTATACGTGGCAACTTACAACACGAAAATCAATGATTCCATTTGGTGAGCCTGGGCTAGAAACACTTGGAGTGCAAACGGGAAGATAATTGTGCAATGACTTGTGTTGATTGACTTGTATACTTCTTTGATGTTCATTTTTCATGTTCATTTCATAGCCATACTGTTAAAGAAAGAAAAAAAATAATTTAACCCCTTTTTAATGTACAGATAATTTCACTGCCTTAAGCTCCAGGTCTTGATGCATTCAGAGTCTTTTCTATTGGCTGTCACACTGATGTGATTACACAGCAATACATCCTCCCTGTTAGCTGGGTAGTAACGGAAATGTATTTCATCGTCACAGAATCACAGAATAGTCAGGGTTGGAAGGGACCTTTGGAGATCATCTAGTCCAGCCCCCCCGCCAGAGCAGGGTCACCTACAACAGGTTGCACAGGACAGCGTCCAGGCGGGTTTTGAATGTCTCCAGAGTGGGAGACTCCACAACCTCTCTGGGCAGCCTGTTCCAGTGCTCTACCACCCTCAAAGTAAAGAAGTTCCTCCTCATGTTAAGATGGAACTTCCTATGTTCAAGTTTGTGCCCATTACCCCTCGTCCTATCAATGGGCACCACTGAAAAAAGACTGCTCCCATCCCCCTGGCATCCTCCCTTCAAGTATTTGAAAGCATTAACAAGATCCCCCCTCAATCTTCTTTTCTCCAGACTAAAGAGACCCAAATCCCTCAGCCTCTCCTCATATGGAAGATGTTCCAATCCCCTAATCATCTTTGTAGCCCTTTGCTGGACCCTCTCCAGCAGATCCCTGTCCTTCTTGAACTGGGGAGATAATCCTTATTAAGGATGCTGGTTTTGTTATGAAGCAGTAAGTTCATGGCTCCCAGCAATGTGGCATGGCAATATGAGAATCCAGGGTTAGTAACTTTGGTCTTGAATTTTTCATATTCTAAAATGATGGTATCATTGTTGTAGTGGTCTGAGTTCTTGCAAAAGGTGTTATGGAAATTTCATTACAGCTTTCCTAGAAAGAAATACATAAAAAAACGAAGCAAAACTTTTTGAAACTCCAGATTTTTGTGAATTTAAGAATGCTGTGTTACAGCAATTTTTCCTGAATTAATTTTAGAAATTTGGTGTGTAAGTTACTGTATTCATGTGCAAGTTTATGCAGTACATAATGTTTGCTTATGGTCCTCATGTTACTCGTTCTCATTGTTGTTTCTTATAGCTATTATCTCTAGTTCCTGAAGAATAACCAAGAAAATGTCCCTGTAGTGCTAGGTGCCAAACATATACGAAGAGGTCTCGTTCTGTACCAGACCTGTGCTAGTGACACGGGCAAGCTGGATGTGCAGTAGTGGCAGCACGCGTGAGCACCCAGGCCCAGTGAATTCAGTAACGGCAAACAGGGGAGAAGTGGATAAAATAAAAAGTCGAGGTGCAAGGACGAGTACACAAATGTAGAAGCCATAGGAGTAGAGGTGGAGTAAAATTTCTTTGTGAAGTCTGTTAAAAATTTTAAACAGTCCGAAAATCCCAAAGGGTTGTTTCTCTGGTTGGATCTTGTGTGTGACTGCACTTTTTCTCCAGGGTGGGTAGTTGCGTTTGAAGAACACCCCTAGGCTAGGATGGTCCCATTTTATAGTTCTCCCTACTATGGTGGGTTCTGGCGTTGTGTTTCTTTAGCCTAGTGCTGCATGGTTGTACAAGGAGAGTTTCAATTTTGTGCCGTCTTCACATGTTAGTGATTTTAATACTCTTTTTTTCCCTGTTTTTTTTTTTTTTTGCTTTAAAAGTTTTAATATTCCTGTGTACCTTCATAACTATCAACGGTAAATATTGTGTTTAATGAATTTTTTTTGTTGCTCTACTTTCCATCCTTTATTGTTAACTGACTTTGACTAGGAACTTTTCCGAGGAAAAAAAGGATTCAAGTAATGGCAATATATTCCCTTTACAGGATTTATGAACGCATCATTGATCCTCCAGAAACAAACTTGACACCTGAAAGCAATTTATGGCTCGGACAGAGAAACAGGAAACATGGTTTCTTTAAGGTAAGCAGATATGAAATGGCACATGAAGAAGGAAATTAATAAATACTCAACAAAATATTTCTGATTAGTTGTCTTACACTCCTGAAATCTCTTTTGCATGGATTTTAGTCGAAACTGTGGATTTGGGATTTGAGGCGGGTCCAACACTCAGAGAAAAGGGTCTCTTGCTGCAAGGTGGAGTGTCACAGTCGCTGAGTGCAGTGCCCAGTATTTGGGGGTTTTGTTTGGTTTCCTTACTTTAGGTTTCACCTACCTGCTGTGCTCTGCCTTCCCACTCCTGGGGACAGAACGAGACTGTGTAGGCAACGTCAGAGTCTATTTTTGGCCTTCATCTTTAAACCTTCCTGAAACGACAGCTTTGCTCTGGCCGGACAGGGATGGTCTTAATTACTCTTGGAGGCCATTTCCTCCTGTGTTTCACATGCAGATAACCCTCACCCTTCTGCTGTTTGCCTTGGGTGACTCTTCCTTGTTTGTCCCTATCAGCATTAACTTCTAGAGCAGAGAAGGTCTTCTGGCCTGTGACCCTTCTGGCTATGGCAGACAGTAGCTATTGTATGCAGCGCATTTGCCTTGCTGTGAAATAGTAGATTTTTCTGTTCCCGGACTACCTTCCTTTCTTTCTGTTTTTCTCGACTGTAAGTGTGTCACTGTGTTTCTCAACAGAGTGTCAACAGTGGGTCACTGAGTTTTGTTCATGAGCTTCTTTGTCCTTTGGAGCTTCCGTTGCTTCCAGGCTGGAAGGCTGGCTCGCTGGCAGGACTTGGGCTTCTCCTACCTTCTAGCTGGGTAGCCTGTCGTCTTCCACTTTTGAGGCTCTCCAAGACATCATCATTGAGTAGGTCAATATGGGCATGAGGAACTTTTCAGAGGAAAAAGAAGATTCAAGTAATGGCAATATGTTCCAGATTCAGTTAATGGTAGTGTCTTTCCAAACTTGCAAAGGATGGAGAAATGACCTACAACTTGAAAAGCCTTCTCCTGTATGTTTTCTTTCAGCTTTTTTTGGCCCCTAGTGAGGTTATATGATTTTCTGGTTGAGGCTGAATTGCTGAACCAACTGACAAACAAAATCCACCAACCCCGTCTACCTGAAAATTAATTCTTTTACTTTGTAAGCAAGCTAAAGCAAAGTTTCTGATATTCCTTCCAGTTTTGGATAACAAGCCACGGTGCAAGTGCTTATCGGTGAGAGTCTATAGTGCAGTGATAGGCCAATCTGCCTGTCCTCGGTACTGGCATGGATTTGTTGCCAAGGTGATTTACCACCCACTCAGTTTTCCTTTGAAGCTGTCAGTTCACAAGACAATTCTAGAAGTTGCTGTTTCTCTGAGGACCTCTCCTCAAAGTCCCCAGATTTCAACAAGCTAGGACAATTATTTTATGCTAAAATTATTTATGGTAGGATTGTTGTAGGAACTAACAATTTTAATTGTGAAACAGAGGTAAAAGCTAACTTTTAACTTAAATGACTGTCCGAGAGTTGTTCTGAACCTAGAGTACATTTCATCCTCCAGAAGCTGAGCTGTCACTGTGAAGTGAAATTGATAGTATTATTTTATTCTACAGCTGTTGTTTTTTTACCTCAGCTGCTTCCCATAATTCCACAGATGGTAAACATATGTTTATAGCTACATAGGAAAAAAAGAAGTTATATTGGATTCGTCCATCTTAAATTCTTATTTTATGCAGGCAGTCAGAGCCTTAGAACTCTGGGATGTTATATGTTTGTAAATTAATATTTCTACACGTTAACACTTTGGAAACAGCAGGGTAGCTAATGATATGCTAATGAGCTGACAGTTTTTATTGATCATAATGAAAGTCGACAAGTGCCTTACTTTGCTTTATGCATGCTTGAATATTTTACTAACTTTCTTCAGGGCAGAAATATAATTGGTTGTATTTTTTTAATCCTGCTTGAGAGTTTCAGAAATCTTACTTTTTTTTTTAATGTTACTCATTGCAAAAACTTGGGATTTTGCCAGTTTGTAAAGAGTACACATCTCTTTCCATATATTTACGTGCTCAGCAGGACCTCCTTTTCTTTTTCAGAGCAATTTGTTTCACTGTTTTAGCATATTAAAAAATAGATCTATTTTCCTTAATGTAAACAGAGATCTGCAGGGAAATAAGAGCGTTAAAAAAGAATTAGCTTTTTTGTACGTGTGTTGGAGCCATGAAAATGTATATAACAAAAAGCACTGGATACTGTTCTGAGTATCATCTTCACCATTCCAAAAATTTCCTTACTTTAACGGTAGTTAATTAATTGTCGTGTCTCTCCATAAATGAATAGCATTAAAGCATACTTTGGTCCATATTCTCATGCGTATTTTGGATCATAATTCTTCAGTATATCAGAAGAGGAAGGAAGGGATATGATATTCATAACTCACTGTGGCCAGTTGCTGCCGTTTTTCTTATCCGTGCTTTTGTTCCACATCCTTACTTGCGGTGATTATTCCACAAGTCGCCCTGCTGTGTCTGTGGCCTGGCTGGGGAATGAAGTGCTCTATGGCATAATCAAGGGAATTGAAGTCTCGCCCCTTACAACTAGTATCTCTTAACTAGTTGTAACTTACCTGCTATGACCAAGCATTTGGAGGTCAGACAAGACGGAATGGTTTTAGCACAGCAGTGGCGGGAGCAAGTGCGGAACAGACTTGAGATAGCTTTATCTGTTTGCTTTGAAGGGAATCTTATGACTTACTTCCTTTGAAAAATACATGCTGACCCTTCAAGTTTCTTTGTGTGGCCCTAAACCAAGATTTGTTTTAGGGCTAGAGAATACCATTATAATTGGATTAAGAAACCAAAATAAATGCAACTGAAAGGAGGAAGAGAGTGATACCAGACATCCAGGGAACCCTCACTGTAGGATGGATCTGATTGCACTCAGCATCAGAATTATCTGCAAAATTCATTTTATTGCTGGGGAGAACCCTTCCCCCTAAGGCTCCCTCTGAAGAGCTGCTGCAGAAATGAGCTCATTAATGCACTGCTGACTAGATGATTCGTGTTGAAAGACGGTGATTTTCATATCTGCTACAGCAGGCTTTACCGGTCCTGCTGCTGTGTCTGGGGATTGTATAGTAGGTGCTTGAGAAGTATGTTGGTATTTTGACTGCACAGCATTGTACCTATACTTGGGCCTCTATAGTCATTTTGGTCTCGGAGTCGTACAGACCAGGGTGAGGTAAATACAGTGCCAAGGGCAGCTGGGCAAGCGCCTCGCACGGGGCATGCCTGCCCTCTGTAGAGGAGCGCAGTGCTGGTTTACTGGAGATCTACTGGTCTTGGCGTAGCATTGCCTAGGCATAGGGTGTCGGGCATGTCTGCTGGTGCCTCCGTGCAGAACCTTTCACCAGCCCTGGCCGGTGCAACTTCACAGCTCTGTGGCACACGTTATCTCTGTGGGAGAAGTAGGTTTTAAAGAGGGTGAAAGGCAACGGAGGAAATGGAAACGCAGAAGTAGAAAGCTCATGGAATAGATGAGCCTTTTCACAGGATATGGGAGGAGTCCTCTATTAAATAGAGACATGAGAAGTGCAATAAACAGGGCTTTTGTGTTGCTTCCTCATGCGATGGCCTTGATATGTAGTGCTGCAGGCCTGAATTTAATCTTGTAGCTGGTAATTTGCCTGTACAGATGAAGGCTCTTCAAGCTAGTGAGTCCTGATGCTGAACTGAAGCTTTGGTTGTAATTAGCCAAATGCTTTTAATGATAACATAAATGTGATATCTGCTTGGAAATGGAAAAAAAGGGAAGATTTTGACCAGTGACATCTCTCTGTCAAGGCCAAATCCTGATGTCCCTTCGCAGAATGTGGACTGAAGAACTCCACCCTGTGCCGAAGTGAACACTGGGCATCCTTAGGGGAGCTGTGCATGCCTAATTCTCCTTCTGGCTGTGGTCGTAGAAAGCTCTCAGCAACCTAGACTTAATGCTGAAGGAGGAATAGTCCAAGTTTGTTCATATATGTTACAATAATTACGGCTGTAATAAGTGTTTGCCTATAACGAAGTCTTTCTATTAAAAAAAAAATCAGCAAAATTTCTTCTTTGAAGGTTCCCTTCTGTATTTGATTGTATTAATTCTGTTTCAGAGGGTTTATAGACTTAGAAGGCATCTATATTGGTGAATGAAGTTCGTATGTTTTTCTGTGGTAACATGCTTTCACGTAGCCAGAAACTAAGGCAGAAAGAATAGCTGTGTTTCCTCTTCAGGTTTGTCCTGGTTTCCCCCTTCCTTTGCTGTTCTCTTAAACTGCCTTTATCTCAACCCACGAGTTTTGCCTTTTTCTTCTGATTCTCCCCCCGTACCGCCTTGGGGTGTGTGTGTGTGTGAGCGAATGACCTCGTGGACCACGATAAGGTGGTATGTAAATGCAAATCTATCCAAAAGGCAATTGAGCGGTGGGGCTCTGATGCAACAAATATGTTTGAAGTTCAATATGCGCTTTTAGAAAAAAGCCTGAGGAAGACATCACTTCTCTCTGGATGATGTCTTGTTAGCTGTGCGATGTGGTCTGGGGAAACTTTGTCATCTCGTTTACTCTTGGTTGAGCTTTTCACTGGAGAGGCTTAAGCATTGAAATATATTTTTGTGCCTCACCTTCTAATTTCTCGCTGATGACTGCTAGCAGGAAAGTATGTAAAATAGCTTTCAGGATGTTGCATTTCCAGTGACAGTATTACTTCTCATTATTATGATGGTTTTGTTATTCTTGTAGATGAAAAGGTTAATAAATGTATATACTTCTGCAAGAAAGACACTGTGTTCTGATTATGTCTATTAATGTTTTCAGTTAATATTTGATCATGAAACAGTAAGCCAGAATCGGTGCTTGCTGATTACCTTCTGCTGGTTTAGCAAATGAACATGTAAATGTTAAATGTTACTTCCTGTACTTGCCAGGCTTCAAGGGCTATCTGAGGCCTATATTTTATTTATGGACGGAGTTGAACATTTTGAACAAGTGACTATGTCCTCAGTCTGCAAAATTCACTCTATCGTAATTTAACTGAAAATGAAAACATAGTCGTACAAATTGGTAATTTAATTAGATAATAACTGCCATGATGATAAATTTCCTTTCAAATTAAAGAAATCCTTCTGTGTCTGGGAGAAGATAGAGCCATGTCATAACATCTGATTAACAGTCAGGGAAGGTGTGAATAGCAGCACTAGAAGTCCCCTGTTTTCCCTTGCTCCTCTCCCTTAGTGACCATGACGGTATTAAAGCTACTGGATCTTGTGGGGTTAAGTATGCTACACAGTCAAAGATGGAGCAAGAGCTTTGTACTTTTGAGCTTAAAAGAGCAAATGTGAGCTTCAGCGTTTTCTAGGCTATTTGAAGGATCTAGGGTTTTTCAGGACCCAGGTGTGCTGCGATACTGGGCAACCCTTCATGGCTGCTGCTTCCGTCAGGGCTATCCTTGCAGGTCAGGAACCTTTTGGTCCTTCCTCTCTCCTGTCCTGCCCGGTTCGGTTTCCAGGCCTCATACAACCTGCGCTAGCTGGCTCTGGCCTTGGAGTCCTGATTTCTGCCAGTCCTGCGTAGGGGATTTTTCCATCTGTTTGGGTTGGAGAGAGGATTTAAATCTGACTGATGGCACGATTACATGAACTGCCTGTTGAGATACAAAAGCTAGTAGGCTACATTAAACCAAACAACTGAAGTGGTGACTCTTAGTTACCTCTTGCACGATATACTTCTCTTTTCACAATGTTTTATTTCACAGTTTTGTTTGGCTGAATCACTAAAGAGTCTTGTTGTGTTTTCTTTTTGTCTTTTGGAAAAGTGTGTTATAGGCTTGAATAATAGATATTATTTCACTGCTTTTTCACCGGTCTCATTCCATTTTAAGACATTTAAGCAGCTTATATTTGGTGATTGCAGAAGACAAAGCAGTATTATTTCTGTGTTGTATGAAAATTAATATTCAAACACACAGGCAGATAGGAGAAATTCTGTTTTGTCCATCTTCAGTTATTTTCCTCATGAGAAGAGTGAGCTGGTCAACGTTTTATACCCACTCAAGAAATGACTTGTGAAACAGCTTGTAGAGATCTAAGTGAATGCTTGTGATCTGTATTACCAGTTTTCTCTTCTTCTTACAAAGGGTGTTATTCAAGATGTGAAAGTCATCTTTATACCTAATGGATATATAACACAGTGTCCTAATCTGAATCGCAGTAAGTAGCAATTTCTTTATTGTCTCTCTTTTAAATTTTTCATACGTCTTTGTTTTAAAAATAATATTTTCAGGCTTGTCATTTTTGCATGTGCTGACTTCCAGAACGCAAAGATTCTGTGTAAACAGATTGTATTTTATGTTCAGATAAACCGAGTCTGATGTGCTGTTGGTTGTTTACGGATTATTGTGTCTTTCTGTCTCTTCTTCTCTGTTTCTTTTTACTCTTCCTTTATTGAGCATGCCCGACCTGCAGTGATTTCTTAAGTCTGGTGCAAGGAATCATGGATTTACAAGAACTCCTGGCAAAAATGACTGCAAAAGTAGGTACCTAAGCTTCTCTGTCAATTACCCATTTTCTGCTGTGCTAAGACCGACGAAAGTGTTTATTCCTTTTGCAGTTATTCTACGCTTTCATGGTATAGCCATCTTTTTTCCTTCTTCTGCCAGTAGCCCTTTCTGCAGTGGACTTAAGGATATAACTTCATGGATGTCACTTAAGCCTTACACAGTTTCGGTTGTCTGTCTTATTATTTGTAAGATAGCGACAAAATGCCCAGGGTCTGATTTTTTTTTTTTTTTTTTTTTTTGTAAGAAGCCTTAGCATGATTTTCCTTTTCATGCTGAGGGATAAACGCAGAAACAAAGGAGTGAAATCCCTTAACAATTTCCTCACCATGTGATGCTGTCAGAGGGTGCGTGTTTGCCTGTGGGAAGTCCTGTGAAGTCTTCAGGAGTGGCACAGTCTCCTTCCTGGGAACTGAAATGAGGCCCCAAAATGGAAATGCCTGGGAAGCTGCCAGCTGTGCTGATCTTGACATCATCTTTGATCAGTGGTTTTTACCAGTGTAAAAGTTAACCCAGCTCCGAGTGGTGTGGTGTGTGCTTGGTATTTTTTTTATTTTTACCCCCTTGGTTTGGATTGTGACTAGGATGAAGGGGAAGCTACAGTGCTTTTTTTTTGTTTGGAATTTTGGAGATTTTCTTTAGGGTCCGCTTCCGCAACACACAGACAACCTCTGTGTTAGCCAAGGCCCTTCAGCTAAGGCTGTGGAGAAGTTTTGGGCTAGAAAGCTGTGTTTTAGAAGTGGTTGAACATCTGATGTGTGTTAAAGGGCAATCTGTGAACACTCTTTGAGGTTAATGTTGGTGAACCATCTGGTCTGTGGTAAAGGGAAATTAATTGTCTCATCTGAAACAGCACTTCTGTGTTAATTACTTATAAATTTAAGTGCAACTACAACCAACCTGTAGATGCTTTTAATCTCGATGTAGTTACCGAACAGGAATTTCAAAAATAGCATTTGCATAGTAGTGCTACTTGAGTAAAAGCATTATACTTTTTGCTGTGATGCCTTTAAGTGTTATTTTCCTTCCTAATAGGAAAGGGGAAACTTTTGTTTTTAGAGAGCGTGCACATTATACTGACAATCCACTTACTCAGCTGACATGCTTTGGACAGGCTGACTCCGAATGCAAAATGTGAAGCTTTTAGTTCAGTTTGCTGCTCGTACTGTGAAAGAGAGGCAATTATTTTGAGCACTGCTGGTGGTATGAGCAAATTCCAATTACGCACTGTACTGAGTAACTTGCTTTCTCTGCTGCTAATTATATTTTTGCTTGCTAGTACTTTACAAGGGGAAGCAAATAACATGGTATTTGTACTGCAAAGACTCTGCCCTTCCATAAAGTGGTGCTGGGATAATCCTTCATTGTGAGTTCCTTTTATGTTATAGCGGTGCACTGACTGTTTCGTTACAGTTGTTACAGAAATATTGTTGTCCGGGAAAAGCACATGCAGCAGGAAAGGAAGTTAATTTGGTAGACAAATGCAAGTTAGAAATGGAGGGGCTTGAGGGAAGCATTAAGGTTTGTATCTGCCTTTTCGGTCCTAGCCACAACAGCCACAAGCAGCACTAATGTAGAGAGGAGTGTATCATATGGGGATGATGTATGGCAAGGCTTAGAAGGGCCGTGCGGCTGCCTGCAGAGATTCTGTTTAGCAGGGCAGGTGGCCAGAGAATGGCTTGCTAATGTGTGTGAGCAATGAAGCCCAGCACCTGGTCCTGCACCAAGAGATGTGGAGTGTGAACAGGACGTTTTGGATAACCGGACCCAATGGTTCGGTGTCCGGTTGTCGCTTTTAGGTTCTGCTATATCTAGGGTTTCAGCTTCTCCCTCAGTCTCTGTTTGGTTACAGCTGTATTACAGCACTGAATAGACCAGTGAACGTTGTTTGAAATGGATGTGTATGTGCAGCTTCTATAATGTAAAACTATGAAGACAGACCAGGGCTTTTATGGGAAGAAAACATCAGACTAGTGGCTTCAGGCTCCAGTAATTTTGGTAGCAGTGAAAACTATGCAGTACGTGGGCAGGAGAAGACAGTACCCTCTTGCTTGGGCTTTACCTCAGGGTCCCATAGAATCATAGAATCGTTAAGGTTGGAAGGGACCTTTAAGATCATCAAGTCCATCCATTAACCGAACCTGACAAAACCACTTCTAAACCATATCCCTAAGTACCACGTCTACCCCTTTTTTAAACACCTCCAGGGATGGTGAATCCACCACCTCCCTGGGCAGCTTCTTCCAATGCTGGATAACCCTTTCAGTGAAAATTTTTTTCCTAGTATCCAACCTAAACCTCGCCTGGCTTAACTTGAACCCGTTTCCTCTCGTCCTGTCACTTGTCACTAGGGAGAAGAGGTCAGTCCCCACCTCTCTACAACCTCCTTTCAGGTAGTTGTAGAGAGTGATAAGGTCTCCTGTCAGACGCCTCTTCTCCAGGCTAAACAGCCCCAGTTCCCTCGTTGTTGCTCAAATGTCGTTCCACGTCCCATGGGACATGGGGGCTATATAAGGGACCCAGCAGAGCATTGTCTATAGCAGATTGTCATGGAGTGCTACGTACAGGAGCATTTGATCATGACTTGTAACAAGCTAAACCACCTTTGTGTCCTCTTCCTACCTATGTCTTGTAAGGACATAGCTTTTAAAGATAGATAAATGCTTGCTTTTAAAGTCTATTTTATTTTTGTCATAATTTTGAATTAATTCTGAATCTTTCCACTGTATGTGTTTAATTGATTTAATCCTGTGTCCTTAAATAGAGAGACACCGTAGATCAGAGTGTTAGAAATCTGGCTAAAAAAATTAATTTGCTGCAGGAGAAAAGGATCGTGTTATATTTCAGCGTTCCCATGCTGCCATGCTGGAATGCTCTTAGTTCCCCTTAAAATGTAATGGCTAAAATAATTCACGTGACTTTAACAATCTACTGAAATCAGCCTGGGCATCTCCCACACTGAGTGGAAAACAACTTATTTTTGGTAAATTAGGGGCCTGCACTAGGGTTTGCTTTGTATTCAGATGTGCTTGTTACATGAAGACTTCCAGCACAAAATTTTCTCCTAAATCTTTCCTTGGTTGAGGTCAGAAAGGTTAAAGCTTGAGTTTAATTAAAACCAAGAAAAAACAAGCGCTTGAGTTCATTGACGGACTAGTTAATCTGGCTTGTTTCCATCATGGATTTATATGGCCATGAATACTTTTATGATTAACGCAATTTTCCGTGTAAACTTTGATAGTTTTGGTGTTTTCAAAAATTTTTTTTTTTATTAATTTTGCCAGAAACAATACATTTATAACAGAAGTCTGTTGTCTTTCAGTTATTTGTATGAGCAGAGGAGAAGCAAGGGAAGTGTTAAATAAGTTTTGTGAATAATAGCTAGCTGAGTATTCCTGAACATGAAGAGCATAGGATATGGAAAATGTTTGGTTTGGTGTGGGCTGCTTCTCCCTCATTAGTTTATTTCTATTTGTAACCTAAAAAACGTTTGAAGCTTGAGAATTTTCTCCTGATGTTTTAAATGTTCAGCAAATCTGGTTGTGTGCATCTGGCAACATTTGGAAGGATATTTCAGCTCGTTTTAAGGAATTCATTGTTTTATTGAGCTCAGTAGAAATTTTTCAGTTAAGGCTTGAAGTTTAGAAACAACTACAATGTTTCTGGTCGCTCTGGTACAGCAGGTAACGGTGAAATGTTTCTCAACAGATCCTGTGGGCTGTGATACATCAATTGACCTCTGTGTGTTGGAGGGTTTGTTGTTGCATGCCTTCCTTCTGGGGATCTACTTGATTGATCTGCTATGTTTAAAGATATGTCTTAGAACAGGAGGTAAATGATATTTGAGCAAATAAAACCTATCAAGATAATGCAAATGAGAGAAAATGTTAATAAATGGAAAACATCTATTCTCTGAAAGATTTCTTCTTTTTCTAGGGAATAATTTCTAGGAAAAAGGACAAGATCAAGTACCACTATCAAATCTCAGTATTTCTAAAGTCCTTTCTCTCCAAAATTTTGTATAGCCTGTTTATATGGGGATCTACACTAAAAAAAAAAAAAAACAAAAAAAAAACCAAAAAACAACCCACAAAACTCAAACCAAACAAGACATGTAAACAAAGTAGAAGTGTGAGACAAATCAAAGAGCTTTTGAGCAAAACTTAATCTATTTTATGTAGTGTAAATATAATGATTAAATATAATGACCTGAAATGGATTTTGGCTGAGAAAGCAGCAGCTCAGTAAGAGGATTGTTTTGCCCCTAAAATGCGAAAAGCAGTTATGAAGTCACCAGATCGTGCTGAGTCTAGGGGAGATGAGTATCAATCCCCTATTATCCCAGAATAACAACTTAAGAAATAAAGAGCTTTTAGTCAGGGCTTTCTCTCATGAGGACTGCAGCAGACAGGGGGGGGAAAAAAAAAATCACATAAATTTGCCTAGTATTTTTTTTTTCTTTTTCTTCCCCCTGTGTATGTTGCTCTTTTACTGGCAGGAATGAAAAAGGATACATTAGGATCCTTTCATTTAAAGTGGATGGAGATATATGAAATTCAGGTATATGCCATTATGCAAAAAATACCATAGCACTGTGCATTCTTTTTTTTAATAAGATCTGCTACCATTAAAACGTAGCAACCTATAATGTAGGCTAATAGCATCATATTTATAACAGAATAGAGTATGCATTCATCTTGTGCCAGATTTAGGTAGCCTCGCTATTTGCAGTGGCTTCGGCGTGATGGCTTATATACAGAAGACAAATGTGAATGTAAAAAATCAGGACCTTGAGAAATTCTTATCCAGCTGGCACCAGGGTAATTTTTAGAGCAGTGGCAGTTGTGGGGCCTGAAGGATGCACATATTTACTTCTAAATATTAAGTCTGTATTTATATATTTATTTTTAGCATTAGTAAATAGGAAAGTCATTTTGAGTGCTCTTAGGGCTTAGAGATGACGGCACTGGGTACAAGGCGCACATAGACGGAGGCGGTTCCTCTCTGGAGGATGGTGAGATGGTACCTTGTATGAGGTACCTTGTATGAGGGGGAGGTCTGTGATATGGCTTAAGAGAGGGTGCTTCAAAAAGCCGTGTCCTTTGCTGCTGCTACATGAATGAGTATTGTCCCCACTCGTTATTGCATAACATCTCATCAGTAAACATAGCAATTGCTAGCGTGCAGATGTAATACTTGGAAAAGATGCATCGGTTTTAGCTTCTTGATACGCATTTTAGTAGTTGGAATTGAGGAGGTAATGGGAACAGCAAGGGGTGTTAAGAGCTAGCCACCAGCCCAGGGTTTACTCCAGGAGCATGGCTTCTCCATTAATCACAGTCTGGGAGTATTTTGTACTACACTGAATTAAAATGCTTTCTTTCCTCTCTAAATCTCACTTGCTATTATAAGGTTAAGACTTTTCTAAAAGTCAGAAGGTATTAGTCTGGCTGATGCTTCACAATGATGAGATGGGGATGATGAGAAAAAGTCAGTCTGCCGGTCTTCATGCTTTTTGACTTGTAATCAGGTTGATGAGCAATTAATTTTTTTTTTTTTTTTTAAAAAACAATTGTAGTGTGTGTAGTTTTGGTAGTACCGGGATGCTCCTGAGGGGATTGTAGTGAGGTTTGTTACGGTACAAGCGGCAGTTGCATGAGTCATAAACTGTCGTCAGCTGGCATGGATAGGTCCATCAAAGTCCGAGGAGTAGTATTAGTTTATACCTGCTGACATCCTGATTCAGTGTTTCAAAGGTTGTAGTCAAACTTGGTTTGGCTAAAAATAAGTATACTGCTTTCTCATATTTGCTTTTTTAAATCATGTGTTTGAATTGCAGAAATCTCATCAAGTTACTTTCATTTATAGTTAAATTATGCAGAAACAAGACTGAGTCAATTGGAAGACTGTCATTGTGAGAAGACTTGTCAAGTAAATGGATTGATCTATAGAGACAAAGACTCTTGGGTTGAAGATGATCACTGCAGGAATTGCACGTGCAAGGTAAGAATACCTGAAGAGTTTAAGGAGTAGGACCTAGTTAAAATGCAAAAATGGTCCTTGAATACATAACGTTAACTCTGAGAAATATGTTTTTAGTATGCATCTAGCGGCAGTATGAACAATAGGGAGGGAAATGGTAAAATAAATAAATGAAAATTTGACATTGCTTATGTGCAAGCTTCATAAAATTTGCTTTCCTTTGACAACGCTTTTTTATTTGGTCTAATTATACCTGTGAGGACTTTATGGTTTTGGGGTGAAAGCATGGCATTGTCTGTGTTTAGTTTGGAACTGCTTTCTCTGCAGTAGGTTTTTCAAAAAGGAAGCATTATCTTAATAGTATTCATAGGTGCTTGGTTGCATCTTGCATGGCAACAACATGCAGATTCTGGTTTCAGTGTTTATCGCTCTGAAATAACGAGGAGCAGAAGAGAATTAGTATGTAAATCTTGTCTTGTTGAAATTATTTGATAAATATCTGAAGAAAGTCTTTGTTTGCTCAAGAAAATAGAAAACTGATTGTAAAAAATCTCAGAGGTGACTGGCACAGGCTACAGAAAGTGGTGCTTATGTTCTTGTATAGATGGGCCTATGTTTTCCACTTAATGGGCTTTGCTCAGGGAAAGTGAGGTAAAACCAATAACATGTATCAAAATGGGGTGGTTCACTTTCAGATGTGTTTTGATTAAAGTTTGCAGTTGGATAGGATTAAACTTTTTACTGAAGGATAGTTCTGTCATCCACGATGCTATTTTCATTTCCTTAGTTTGTCTTCTGTATTTTGTGTAAAATACTTGCTAATTACAACAGTCATAGTTGAATTCTGTCTTGAAAACCTTTGCTTAGAGTGGAGTTGTGGAGTGCCGAAGGATGTCCTGCCCGCCTCTCGATTGTCCTCCTGATGCTCTCCCAGTGCATGTGGAAAGCCAGTGCTGCAAAATATGCAAGGGTAAGTACATCACACGGAGCTTTTAGTTTCACTCTCTAAGCAGAGTTAAACTCGTTCTGAAAGCAGATGCATTTTGTAATGACTTTCTTAAGTAATTCAGGTTACGTGAGTCACAGTGGCAAACTTGATTTAAGAAGAAAAGAAATAATTTCTGAGAAATGAACAAGCATTCCAAATTTCTAAGATTCTCTTTTTGCCTATTGTCAACGTCAAATTATTCATCTACTTGTTTGGGGCTGGGACGCTTGTACCTCCCGTTGATGTTGAGGAGCATCAAGCCTATGGTCTGAACTTTCTGTAGTGATTAGTAATAAACTGAGCTGTTATCTTTTCGGCTATCTTTTATTTCGGGTTGGAAGCTTGTTCTTTGAAATAAACGTGACAGAATTTCAGACCCTGGATTACTGTTGCTGTGTGGGTGATAGTTTGCTGTAATTAGTTTCGAAATAAATTCATGAGAAGAAAGAAAAAGTAAATTTTGTGATCAGTGTTATTGTCAGCTTTCACTGCCTTCTGTAAATGAAAGCTGAAGCTTTCCCGGAAGGAATATTCAATATTTGTTGCCTTAGTAGTAGTACCAGGGACCAAGACAATTTATATATGGAAATTTTAGCTGAATACTGATGCCAGTCTTACCTTAAGAAGCACAAATTATCTTATGCCCCCTCTGTTCTTGGAGACTAGTAAACTTCGCCATGAGTTTTTCAATAATTCATTAAGACAAGGATGTTGAATTATTTTAAGATTTATTAGAAAAATAATAATACTTTTTTTAGCATTCTGTCATCTTTCTTCAGTCACTGAATTCATTAGTCCCCCACACAAACGTCCTTTAGCTGTGATCTTGCGCTCGCTCTTGTTTACTCATGTCATCTCATTTCTCTCAGCTATACGTCGGCGTGAGTATTACTAAAAGAAGCTTTTGAACAGAGTACTTTGGTGATAAAGCGGCTATGCTGCCCTGTATTTTCTGTCTCAAAATATTTTTATTTGTAACATCGAGAGTCTAGAAAGTTCTTTCATGAAACTGGCTGCGTCTCTTAACACGCCTTTGCTGACATGTGTGTATGCATAACGGTCACACTCTGAGACAAAGGAATTGCAAGGCACAAAATTGTAGATTCAACGTAAATCCCCATAAGTAAACTGTGTTCCTGTTGTTTGTAATGGAAAGATGAACAGTCAAACTTGCCTTTTGTCAGTGATTGGCACAAACTTGACTCGTTATTCTGACAAGAACTCAGCATGTCAGTCAATGGGAAGAGATGTATGGAAGTTGATTGAAATTGATTGTAAATGCCAGCTCCTTGACAGAATGATGTGCTAGGGCCACAGTCAGTCATTTTGGGGTAGATAGCAGTAATTGCTGAGGCTTTCCGAAGAGCTGCGCTGCAGGTGTTAATTTCCCCATGCTTTTCCTATTTAGCTCTGCTAGAATCATCAGTTGTAATTTGCTTCTCTAGGGATTATTGAACAGTGTCCTGTCTTAGCTGAGGGTTAACGAACAAAGTAACTCTACTGTCTCATATGTTAAGGGTTTTAAAAATGAGGCGGTTCTGCTTTGATCCCTGCCATCTTGTGTTAGCCTTCCAACTAATATTTGACAAAAGACTGTAATTTTGTTTAAAATCTCATCATTTTTCTGAGTTGTGCATTAACTTGCTTTCTGGTGCATCCATTCTTTTGTTAAAAGCAGTCGTGTCAGGAGACTAGCAGAAAAGAGAAGGAGATGTCTCTAATTCTTCTCCTCCCAGAAATAGTTACTGGGATTCCTAATTTTAAACAAAGCTTCCTGATGTGAAGTTTTCTTCATAAGTGAGATCACAACAACTCAGGCATAAAAACTAGGGCAGCTTTAGAAAAATGAAGAAAACTAGGATACCACAAGGAAGAAGCCTGTTTTTTAAAAGTATTGTTGGTGATGGAAACAGTTGTTCTGAAAATCTTTGTTTTTTTTTTTTTTTTTTTTTTTTTTTAAAGAAATGAGCATTTACAAGAGTGTAAGTTTAAACTAAAAGTCCTTGGAAGCAAATTTATGCCTGACAGTTCATGAAAATTGATCTGGCAGTATTTTATGTTTAAAATTTAGGAATCAAACTGGCTCTGACAGTTGCTGCTATGGAATACGCCTGTTGGTATCGCCCGTAAGGGGTACACACATGCACCTGTAAGTGCTGTGTTCCCTTACCTTGGTAGTCAGGAGAAGAAATTGTGGTAAAACGGTTACCGGACAGTCTGTGAGTCTGTGACTTCTTTTTTTTTTTTTTTTTTTTTTTTTTTTTTTT
>VZSZ01011084.1:123015-150502 GCA_013398815.1 Ibidorhyncha struthersii
TTATTTTTTTTCTGACAGCAACTGATGCAACTTGCCAGTAAAGACAACTGGGAAGTGAGAAAAATGGCTTGGCCCTGCTTAGCCTTAAGATTGCAATCTCAAGGGCGATGACTAGCAGTGGCTGTAGACTAGTCAGTGTGCGCTCCCTAGCTCTGCTGCACTTCTCAACTAAGTCCTGCTAGCTGCCGGGCACCTTGTGCATCGTTTGCACCTTGTAGACTCTGCAGGCGTTTCTGCGCACGTAACTGTGCAGGGCGGCTTGATGCTGTCACAGCTAATTCTGGAGCCTCAAGCAACGTAGCCGAATCAGTGTGGNGCAGTCTTCTGGCTATAGCAAGGGTGTCTCTATAGAGATATATATTCTTCTCTATATATAATATATATTTTTTCTATATATTTTTCATAGAGGGTAGACACATAGATATTGCTGATATGCTCTGTTCAAAGTCACCTATCTGATCCCTCAGATTATGAGAATGGTGGCTTTAATAACATATTTTGTTATCTTTTTGGTATTAGTTTTCCTCTGCCTCTGCTTTCTTAGCCCTAGATGTGTTTGTATCACATTTTTTAAACTTTTCTCTGCAATTACGATAGCTAGAAAATGTAATTTATTTCTTTGGAGAAAGCAGAAATTCTCGTTCCATCTTTTCGTTCCACCATCTGCCACCAGGCATCATGAAAAATATTTTGGGAGGAGTGGGGACTAGATTCATATTAAAGAGCTGTATTGGCAGTATAGCAGGCTGCCTGCTTTCTCAGTGGAGTTTCACAACCCTTTGGAAAATGGGATTACTCAGGTGTGGATGGTCCTGTGGGATAGTTATTGTAGCGCCTACTGAGCAAAAATCCTGCCTGTTAATCTCTGCACCGCTTGCCAGTTTGCAGTGATGGCATAGCTGCAGAAGGGATGCTGAGGGAGTAAATCATGGTATGAGGAAGGATGGAGCGGGATAAGGGAAAAGAGGAGGCTATTTTGGGACAAGATGTTTAGAAAAAACTAGCTGAAGAGCAGGGCAGCTCTTTGGTCTGCAGATATGGTGACGCTGATTTCCTGGATGGGAAGATGACGGAGTAAAAATTTGGCATAAAATCTCCCCAGAAAGGCTCTGTCTCTACTATTTTAGAAAATTTCTACCAGCAACTAGACCTCGTCTGCACAGTCTTACTGTAAATCTAGCAAAAATTAAAATCATAGTAATATCTTGACCTTGATTTACGTTTTATACAGAGATTTCTATATGGATACCTCAAGATGGGATTTCTGCTTTGCCATACCTTTGAAGGACTTAAATTTTGGAAATTAGGTGGTCAGTAATTCTAAAAAACAGACCCTTTTAATTGGACAGAGCAGAGCAACATAGGACACTTAAAACTGTTGCTCTTCTACCTGCTGTATGTGTTTGAGTTGAATAACTTCTCAGTGAGCTACGTAGAATGTGTAAGAGGAGTAAAAGTCAGACTTGCATAAAGCAGGAGGACTGTCTTTAAAAAAAACCTGGAGTGAAATCCTTTAATTCCTTCAAATAATCGAAGGGAATTAACTATACTTGGAGACAATATATTTGGAAAAGCCTGCTACAGAATTTTGAGCTTAAGTGCCTTTTTTTTTTTTTTTATATTTATTTTCTTTCAACTCTGGGCATAGAAATGTCCAGGTAGATTACATTACATTCAGTGCTATGGTGTAAAGAATGAATTTAACTTGCTGCCTGATAGTTTATCAGTGTTGTTACTAGAGATTACTAGAGTTACAGATTGAAATTTATGCGATCCTTGCTGTTGCACATGTTTTCATCAATGTCATTTTTTTAAAATATTGTTTATTTTCAGAATGGTGTTTTAGTAAAAGTAACAGAGACTTGCCCGCCATTGAACTGCTCAGAAAAAGATCACGTTCTTCCAGAGAACCAGTGTTGCAGTGTTTGTAGAGGTAAGTCAGAGACTGTGCATGCTTGGAAGGAATATAAGTTGCTGATTCAACAGGGGGATACACTGGAAGGAACAATTCCTTTTTAATGAGATACTAGGTACCTCTATAAACCTGAGTCCATAATTAGCCCTCACATAAAACCAGTCTTTGATATTCCTTTGGGTAGAAGACTTAGCAGATACAAAGCTGTAATTGCTCTGAATTAGAGAGGGGAGGGAGAAAAGGAAGAGTTAGGGGAGAGAGGGCCCAGTATCTCTTAAGAATTCCCACTAGGAAGAAGTTATGTTTGAAAAAGAGATGTTTTATGTTGCTTAAACTTGCAACTGCACTGAACATACAAGGTTTTGGAAATGTTTTTTTTAAGCTCTCTATTTTAAAATTACAATAATAGTAACGTTAAGATTCCAGTTTGATGGATATTTTGAGGTTGAGCGCTCTCAGGACTAATTTATTAATTGAGCTGGGCAGGTACAGAATAAAAATGAAAAAATAGCCCTAGAGCCCAGAAGCCCATTTTTCCTCCTTCCAGTGGGGTGTTGAGGCGCAGGTTCCTCTCGCTTGTTCCCTTTCAGCCCTAGTGAATCCTGGTTGCACGCTGGACCAGACTGAAGAAGCAATAGCTGAAATCTTACTTGAGGAAATCCCCTTAAATGAGGATAATGCAGGTGTCGCAAGGCTAGAGAACTCGAACAAGCTTTCTTCTTAAAGTGTCTTGTAACCAGTGAGCTGTTGGGTGAAAGGTGTTAAAATAATCGTTCTCTGTGTACATCTGTACTGTACCTCTGTTCCACACCTCTCCCTTGGTGCCGAGTCTCAGCTGAGCTGAGGGGGAGCCTGGTGTCTCAGAGCAGGATTTGTGTGTCAGCTTTCAGTGATGCACCTCAGAAATTTCCAGCAAGAGCCGTGACAAATGACCGTTAGACATTTCCAAGCTTAGACGGTTATCGGGGCCTGCGGGGCTACTTTTCTTGCCCGTATGTAAAATCCTCCGGTGTCGTCGTAGATGCCAACGAAGGGGCTCTGAATCTCTCCCTTAGTCAGTAGATATTAATTAATAAATACACATAGTTAAATATTTACTAAGGCCTTGAACTTGCAATTGTACGGACGTGGTTGCAGGGGCCAGCAGGTTTGAGACTGCTCGCTGAGTCATGGTCTAAGAATATACACATTAATTTCTTAAGATGTTTCTAGAAACATCTGTAACTATTTAAGCAAGCAGTAAATGTTGCTTCTTTGTCCCTCAGAGGGGCCAATGTCTTAATGATAGTTCTTAACAGATGGCCCAGTTTGATGTAGTGCAGTACTGAAAAAATTGTTGTCATTATTTAAAAGCATTAGAAATCCGCAAGCTTCAAAGCTGATGAGAGACAAATTCTGTAATTATTCAGTTCTATATTATTGTTAATGATAGGTACTCTTTTTAGATAGATATTCATCCCCAAACTACTTTTATTATTTATAAAATAGCATGAATATGTATACTTATGGGGTGGTCTCTGGAAGCAAAGGAGGGAACTGTACTTTCACTTCCTGTGAATTCTGATACGTGGTGCTTTCAAATTGATATGTTAAACTTCCACTTCTGCTTTAGCTGACTGCTAAAACAGTACCGCCTCCTTTTGTATTTCATCTTCGCTTTTTAAAATTCTTTTGAAAATTGTGCTTAAAGATATGATTAATTTTGTCAACTTTACAAAGGCATAAATTGAAGTTAGCACTCCTAAATGGCTTTTTATATCTTGAAGTAGAATATATGCTGCTTGACATTTTTGCTTCGGTTACGTGCAACCCGAAGTGGTAGTATATAATTTTATCATCTGTAGAGCAATGGTGTTAAAAATGGATACGTATTAAGAATTCCATATTTGGTATGGGTTTTATCATACAAACAGGTGCCCTCTGATATGGCAAGCAGGCCATAGTTTCTGGTCCTGTCCTGTGCCAACATATTCATTACTGGGAAAGGATAGGGTGCTTCTCCATTTTGCAATAATGACCTCTTTCAGAGACTATATTCAGCTTTTGTTGTCGAAGCAAAATTAGTGAGGGAGAAATACCGTAGTAAATATAGTCCTGAGTAATCAGGGTGTTTATTGGAAGCCCACACGGATCGTTTGCACCTCATGTGCAAATTTCACATTATACGTATGATGATACAGATAATTCTTTGTATTAGCCCTTAGCTAGTCCGTTAGTTAGTCAACAGGATGATTAGTAAGAGTTTACTAATAATATTAAATGAGAGCAATAATTCTTTATAAATGGCATCAGTGCATACTGGTGACTGGTAGGCTCTGGTTTTGTATCAGTTTGTGCTTATTTTAGTGTCTAGTTGTTGAAAGAGAGAACTACTTCTGAATTTCACATTGTGTAGAATTACAGAATACCTTTGCTGGATTGGCAAGGACAGGAGGTTTGCCGCTCGTGCTTTTCTAGCTGCGGCAAAGGAATTTCCATTTAATGAAAGCATAAATGTGGGGGATCAACAGCGGGAAAAAGCCACAGAGAAGTACGGAAATTTCATGATGCTGTGGTATGAGACTGTACCCTCTTCAGGGATCTCTGTGATATCTACTACAATAATACATAAGTGCCTATAATAAAATAGGGTATGCAAGGGAACAGGTAAATCTGTGGTGTTTATGGTGACGGAAATTGTGAGTCAGCAAAGGACCAAGTTGAGTACTGTAATGTACGCTGCTGGTGGGCTTCCTAGATAGTTGTCATTGTTTGTTAATGGTTAGAAAAGTAAAGGCAGCAAATAATACCTTTTCTTCCTCAGGTTTGCTACATGGGTTTATAGTATAGTATAGCAAAAGCTAATACATTGCTAAAAGCCAATTTCTAGATTTCTGTAAACTGATCGTATAAGGTGTACAGCAGGGCAGGCGTAGTATGGGAGAACTCTGCTGTATAATGACAGCTTATTTTTTTGATTTGATGTACCCGAATGCAGAAATGGGCCTCATCAGATCTGTATATCAGATCTGATGTTCAATCTATCCTTGAATGTTACGTAGAGTATATCTAGTTTTGCCCTTCGTCTGTGTGCTTTATTATAAATGTCTGCTTAAGCTATGTGGCTACTTTATACTTTTCAGCTGGACAATGTGGTAGTATTAAGCTCTCTTTTTAGGCTTACAGAAATTTTAGGTAATTTTTTAAATTTTACAAAGAATCAATGTGTAATAAAATATACTTTTTACTCCTTTTTTGAGAAGCAGTCATTTTTCTTACAGCATGGCTGCTACATTTTTTATTGCCCAGGGACAAATCTAATACAAAAAATAGTGTCATAAAAGTGTTTTATTGTTCCCTTCAGCTGTTTTTCTCCTTGCCAAAGACAGTGGATAATTTTGAAAGAGTGGATTTTTCCCCTTTTGAAGGAGTGATTCAAATAAAGTTTCATGAGAGAATTTTTATGTTGTTATGGTCACAATTTCAGTATGTAAGAATAGCCTTAACAGCCCTGGCAGCTTCAGTCATGCTCTCCTTAAAAGAGAAGGTGGAGGAAATAATGAAGTAGGGAGAGCTGTTTGGTTGCTGGAGAAAGTAATTTTTATTTGTTGTCCTGTAATATGGTTTGGCTGACGGATTTAGGTTGACTGCTGACGCTGGTTAGCAGGAAGTGGAGAATCCTACTGGTGAGCTGAAGTGTGCGTTTTGCGGTGGAGAGCAGCATTTCAATCTCGAAGTGGGGCTTCTGCCACCCTTATTTGTACTGTTTTGTTTTAAGGAGATTTTTATTCTTTCAATCAGAGGATGAGAAGGCTCTTCAGCTAGCACGTTCCTTATCTCTCCCTGTCTAGCTGTGAAATTGAGTTTTGCTTTTTCAGAAATCGAACGTTTCTCATTCATTGCTGTGAGGTGTGAGATCTGAGTTATTTCCAGGTTTTAGTTTTAGTAAGGTTTAACGGAAGTTGATAAACATGAATTAGTTTATTTCTAAACATTGTTATAATGTCACTTAGGATTTAGAAGAGCTTTATATCTGAAAAAAAGTATCTCTATAAGCTTGTTAGGCTGTGCAGTACTGTTGTTCTAGTGCACACACATAAGCAGTGGGTAATAAGGTCTGCATTGATACAGTAGCTTGGAAGAATTTATGAAGTTACTGGTTTATGTCAGACCACCGAGTTCTGGGACCGCAGTCTCTGAAGGCGTGAAAACTGCTGTTCGAAGTGCTTCGTTGCTCCTGAGTCATTAAAAACTGATTCAGATCATGAAAGGGCATGATTGCTAGTGCAAATTTTATTACTCTTCCTATGAGTTTTTCTCCAGATTTACTTTACGCGTTTATGTATTAACTGTGGGGTTAAATCATAACAATAGTAAAGATTTTGAGGTTGAAATTACCCTGGACCTTTTGAACGCTGCTAGTGCTATTAATGGAAACATTGTCAGCATTCTTTTTAGAAGCCTTCAAAATGTGAAACAGTTGAAATGTGGATTGCTGAAGGGTAGCTTCTTGAACAGCAAGGGAACTGGGGTTTTACAGTTTTTGAAGTGAAACAGCTAGGGGTTCTGTAAGAAGTACGGAAAACATTACAGATGGTATAAGGAAACCCTCAGAAAAATGGGAGGCACATTAGTGTTGCCCATAAAAAAGCAGGAAGAAACATGGACAGGATATATTGATTCAAGCTGTAGTCTTGAATGAATTCTTGCATTCTTCAATTAATAATTAAGCCAAATTACCAAATATATTAGGTACTTAAACAACTGGATGACAGCACGAAACAGCTTAACGTGCCGCTCTGGAAAAGCAGCTTCTGGGAACTGGAACCTGAAGATGTTGAGAAGCTTGGAAAAATAAAATCAATGTTCAAGTGTCTCAAAATGGAATAAATATTTAATTTTAGGTAATCTGACTTGGGACCACTGAGCCCTAGCCAGTTGTGCAGTTCCCGATGCTGCAGGAGTTATAGTTTTATATCTGCTAGCATGAAATCTGATCTTTTTCGTATTTGTCTCAATATATTTATTAATGGTCATTCTACAGTCAAAAGACAGAAGTAGAAGGATACAAATATGTTCTTTAAGAAAAATTGGAGCAAACATTTCAGCAGCCTGGGTAAGGAAGAGCGCAATGTTATCAGAAATGTTTGGGGAAGGAACAGAGGTCATCAGGCCCATCAAAAATCTAAACACACTCTTCAATATTTAATTCCCCTGTTGGTAGTATCTAATTGTATCTTGAATGTCTTGAATGACTTTGAAGGGCTGTTATGCACATTTATGACTTTGTGTGTCTGCGTGTTTGAAAATGGTTTCTGACATCTGTTCTGAATGTGTTTATCTGTAATATTAATTCATGCTCACTTGCCTTGTCATCTGTGTTGGCCTGAAATTAGTTTAGATTATCAGAACTATTTAAGATTTTGTATGCTTCTGTCAAATCCTCTCCAGTTGCCTGCTTGCTCTGATGTGATGATTCTATTTTAAGCCATTTCTTACATTTAGAGAGGAGCTGGCTGTCTCAGATAAGACTTTGCTGAATATTCTGAAGTCTCAGTAATTCAGTTATTTTCACCTGGGCAATCGGAATGCGTGCCCTCTGCTAGCTGCCACCCATGGTTGAGATTCAGACATCCCACTGCAGTATCAACGGGTGGTTTTGCCATCTGTGTAGATATTTTAAAGGAACTCTATAATCCATTTCACAGCAAACAATTAATAAAAATCAGGCGTTTGCGTTCTTTTCCACTCTGCTTGCTTGGGGATAAGTAATTGCTCCCATGAGCAGATTGGCCATGAACAGATTGATGTTTAAGTTAGTGCTTAGGTCCGTCCCTATTGAGTCAGGAATATAAGCACGATTGTCACAGTCAGTGGCCTTGTCTACATTCCTGAGTGTTTTGCTGAATGAGAAAGAATTAAAATATTTAGCTAAATTAGACATTGAATTGGGGTTGTGCAAGGTGAGAGGAACACAGCTAGCTTATTTCTTCATGTTACAGTCCAAATATGAGGTGGCCTTTATTTGCCAGAAGAGCAGGAAAAGCACTCAGGGCCAATATGAACTTAGATAAAGTAGACAGCATTTTATTCCTTTCTTGCCTGCAGAACCCCAGGTGGGGAGAATGTAGACCAGGGTCTAAGAAATGCAAGAACCAACTGAGCTTCCTTGGTATGCGCCTCTTGGCTCTTTTGAAGTGCTAAATGTGCATCTTCACTGCAAAAGAAAAATACTTGGAAAGTCCTCTGATGCAATCAATGGTGGTATGGCTACTCTGACAGAGGCACAGTCAACCCTTACCCTTCTATACCATTGAGTACATTTTTTTTTTTGGTAAACATTGGTAACATACAGTGTTGTAGCACCGTGTATGCTCTTAACAGGAATGGCTTCCAGTTTCAACTTACAGAGGTATTGTACAAGTTTCCTGAAATGCTATGGGAAATTGAAGTTGAGTCACTTGTAGTTGGCATTTTTAAAAGGTACACAGTGTTTCACAGGTCTTTTATAGTAAGAAATGCCAGGGCGATCTAGGGATGTAGTAGGTGTTCTCTCATTGTGTATTCCTAATGAGGAGAACAATGAAAAGTTCTTTAGAGTTTGTAATTATGCAAGTTACAGAACTGGAACATTCCTTTTTTTTTTTTTTGATGCTTTTTTAACAGCCTTCAAGTTTGAAAACATAAGAAAGGGTCTGATTCTAAAGGGAGATAGTTCATATTTGACTTGATAACAAAGGAACAAAAGCAATAGAGTTTTTTCCAGAGAATTTTTTTAAAAAAAGGTGATAGCTGGAGTGGTACAAAATGGATGGTCAGGGTAGTGATCTACTGCTGAAATTCAGAGGTGGCAAATAAACAGTGAAGAATTCATAGGACTATGATGTGATATTGAAAACTAATCAGTGGCTTGTGCTTGAGAGAAAGTGCCATTAGAGAGGAGCAGCTGATCTGGGACTTGGGACTTGTGATGGAAGTTAACCCTGAGAAGCCATCCCTTTGGCTAATTTTAAGCGTTTAATTGTTGTGAACTGATCGCAAGGTAAAATGTTGACTCACTGGGATAAAAAGAGCCTAGAAACAAATTTTTTTGGTGTGGACGGTTGTATAGACTATTGTAACTAAAAGATGCTGAGAAAGATGCAATATTTTTTACAGGTTTGGATGAGAGGGAAATACAAATAAACAAATATTAATAAAGTATCCTAAGACAGTAGTAACAATCCACACTAAAATGCATAATTTTTATAGTGCCTAGCTTAACACGCTGGTATGTTACATCAGTTCTGAGTAGTAGTATCTACCAATAATAATCAAATATAAAACCAATACTGTGCATGAGTTCAAAGGAGAATCATTATTCTAAGGAAGCAGGAAACAGACTAGGATGTCATAGTCTTAGGGGAAACAGTGACAAAGAAACTGTTATAAAATTTGTTGTGTCTTGGAGATTATCTAGAATGCCAGCAGAACAGTAATCCCGCTTGGGGAATATAAATTAGATGCTGAATGGATAAGTTTGGGGAGATGGGTTCCAGTGTTCAGTTCCGATTATAATTATAAAGACAAAAATGAGAAGTCAAATACTGTGATTGCATAAATGGCTAAAGGCAGTGTAACTGCACCCTTTTTTACCAGTATAAAACGTACCCAGCCTTGACGAGGCTGTATTTGGAATACTTGAGTGGTTTTTACCAGTCTGTGAAATGAATGAAGACTAGAAGGGATAGCTGCAGTTTTCATTAACAGAGTTGGTTCTTTTTTGCAAGTTGGTTTACAATGAAAGGAGGAGCTAACTGAGCACAAGGAGCGTACCTTGGTTGTTAATAAAAATTAATCTGAGGTTTAAGCGCAGAGTTGGACATTGACGCTGAGGTAGTGTCCTCCTCGCTAGCAAGTGTTACCTTTTTAAAAATGATCTCACAACCCAGTGTTAGATGATCAGACTCATAAAGTTGGAGTGCACTAAAAAGACGAGACCTCGATTTTAAATTAGTAATGACTGAAGTGCATGTTTAAAAACAAATAAAAACCCCTCAATGAACAACAGCTACAGGACAGCCCTATGAAAATGTGCTTACTGCAGGCGAAAACTATATTTAATATGAGCTAAAGTCTTCTGAAGTTCTTTAAAGAATATCAAAGCAAGGGATATGAACAAAGGTCTGACTCTAGCGTTTAGATCTTAGAAGTCCAGGTCGTCTTTTTCTTAGCTGTCTTTAAGGGATGTTAGGAAAGTTTAGGATCAGTGAACTAGAACTTTTGGTTTGCTCCTTTATGACCAGGCAGAATTGGCAGAAGCTGTTCTTGTATTCATATAAGCGCAAGCTGGAATACAAGTATCTGATGGCACGTCTGGGTTTCTGTTTTCCCTCCTTAAAAGACAGAAAATCCAGAAAATAGAAGAATTACCAAAATGACTGTTTATATCTTAGGGAAATACATACTGACTCTTGGATATTAATAGCGAAAAATACATCAAAAATACACCAATGGGGAAAAAAATTCCTATTGTCAAATTGTGTAAGGTATTTAGTTCTCTCTTACAGTACTTTGAATGGAGTGCCTTTAAAGAGATAAAGTTGCAATTACTTTCACTTTGGACTTCAGCAGAGAGAGATTGTGACACATTGTTGAGAAATACTGAAAATCAGGAAGAAAGAACTTCAGCCAGTTGTGCCTTTATAGAAGGAAGTGGGAAAGTTCATCGTGTTTTTAGAAATTACTTCGTATGGGATAAAAGAAACTGTTCACAAAGAAACTACTGACAATTTGTGTCAAGGAAAAAGGGGAGATTAATAAAAATTCTCCCCTACAAAACGTGATGCGTGGATTAATTATAAACTGTAGAAACAATCCAGCTAGATTTTGATGACAGAATTACAAGGCAGTGTGTGACGTTTTGACTACCAGTACAGTTTTATGTTCTATGCAGTGTCTCATTTTTGCTCTTCTAAAAGCGTGTGTGATTGTGCATAATAAGAGAATTGTGAAGGTTTTTTTTTTTTGATATTACACTTTATTATCCTGTTAGTGTTACATTTCTTGCCAATTGGAGATAAGGTGGCATTTTATGCTACAGGGGTTCAGCAGAAGACTAGTGTATTGTCATGGCTTCCTGCTTTGAAGTTGTCTTTTCTCCTGACTAAAAGTAGTCATACAAATGCATTTTTGAAGAAAGTGGTTTTATTGAGAAAGAATTGATGAATGAATCCAAAAAGCCTGTGTGCAGCGGGTAGGTTTATAGAGAGAATTTCCGGAATGTAGCATGCCAAAATTTTTCAGACTGATACAATTAATGTATATTAATCCTGAATATCTGAAATAAACATGTTTTAATACCAGGTTGCATGTTCGTTGTATTTCAGGCCATAACTTCTGTGCAGCGGGACACAGATGTGGTGAAAATTCAGAGTGCAAAAACTGGAACACAAAAGCTACTTGTGAATGCAAGAATGGTTATCTCTCTGTCCAAGGGGACCCTGCGTATTGTGAAGGTAAACAAAATATTCAAAGACCTGTCCCCTTAATAACCTAATCAGAACGGTAGTATTAAAGAAAGGGTTGACAAATGAATTTCATTGCAAAGCTCAGTTTCATGATGGTGAATATCACAAGGGCCCTTTTTGTGTTCATGAACATGGATTGAAGATTACAGGTGGTGCTGGACTATTCAGATTACCTATCTATGGGCATACTTCATTGTTGCAGTTGTCCCTTGGTACACCACGGTCATGCTGTCATTACAGGTTTTAAAATACTGTTTTTCAGGCAGTAGCGCCTACCTTCTAAAATGTTTTTTAGAGAGCAACATCTTTATACGATGCAGTAATTCAGGAAGTGGGAATTCTGCTGACATTTGTGAGAAAGGTAAGTGTGAAGGTGTACTGAGGCTTGAATATAGAAATGACGATCTGCAGTCCTTCCTGAAGTACTTCTGTGGGCCAGGTGCTTTACTGAAATGGTTTTCCTACGGTACAGAAGAGACCTATTTCTTAGCTGAGTATAGCTGAGGTACTTCTGTTGATGGATTATTCCATCACAGGAACAAATGCAATGGGTCATTATTCTCCTTTTTGTCTTTCAGTGTTTTCTAGAGCTTGCTGTTATTTGTAGCTATGATGTACTTATTAAAAACTAAATTGATGAATCAACATGTACCACATTCACAATGCAAACGCAGGAATTTTTTTTTTTTAATGCCCTTGCACGTCAGGCTGCAGTATTTAATCTTTTGTCCATCATAGGAAGTTTTTTAACTACTTTGTAGAAAAGTATTTCCCTAGATTCTTTTTCCAATAGTACTGGTGATGGAAAGGAGATGGCATTTTTGACAAGCTGTTAAAATATAGTGTAAGAACTGGAAGACAGGATGAAAGAATAAAAAAGACGTGCATGGACTGGGCTTAAATGATCCCACTTTCATAAAAAGACTTTTTACTGTCAGTACTGCTTTAAATAGCAGTTTATAAAGCTGTTCACTAAAAGGCAACTATAAATCTTATGGTATTTAGTCAGTTCTCTACAAACAAAAATTGGAATGGCCCTATATATGCACTTTCAGTGACTGGGAAAACAGTATATGAATTTCTTTTAAAGGTAGGCAGCAGATAAACTGTATACAGAGAAACTTTGTTGTACAAATAACTGTGAGAAGAGCTGCTCTATACATACTGCAAGGACTACTTAGAAATCAGAAGAGAGTAACAAAGCTCTTTGTCAGCTATGATACAAAATCCCGTATTTGTTCTTTTTTGCTGTCTTAAATAAACTCGGTGCTTAGTGTCTTTATCTACCTAGTGGCAGACTGTTCGTTTTTTCCTCTATGGGAAAAATTTAAACATCTTAAATAATTTTGGAGCTGTTAGTGCATTAGCGGTGGGGAAAGGAAGAGCTTTTTGAAGAAATTAGCAGGAATTACAACATATCTGGTCTATGTTGCGTTAAATTTTGGAAGGGCAAATCAAATCCCTGACTTCTGCGCATGTGGGTCAAACGTGAGGCAAGAGAACAAACACAGCTGCTTTTGCTGCCTGAGACCATGCGATAGATGAGAGGCGCCTTCCACATGTTATGAAAGTTTAAATTTGCTAGATGGGGAGTAGGTCTTAGGAAGTAATGTAGAGAAGAGAAGGCCTTTTAGCAAGGGGAACTACTAATCGGTTAGCCAAGAGGTGACTCCTTTCAGCCCTACGAAGAGCTTCCTTTTGCTCCTCAGTACAGTTTTCTGCCAAATTTCTTCCTATGCCTCTTTAACCTCATTTCTCTTGTCTATGTGTTTAATCTGCTAGATAGAATAATTTCATAGTTGGCTGTATAATGTTCTCAAATGCACAGTGACGCTGTGATTTAAATAAATGAGGTCAAAGGCATGTATCTGAAGGTACAACGTGGCAGGATGTTGGTATAGTATAGGGGTGGATTTTTTTCTGGTGAAGTTTTGGGTTTCTGTGTGTACTGTGTAAGAATTAAATACGCAAAACACCTGAACAGGTAGTAAACATACAAAACACCTGTGGAAGCAAGGAAAATACCATTCTCAGCTGTAGTTCTGAATTTGTCTTCATCATTCCTAAGCCTTTAAACTTTAAAAACATGTAAGAGAACTCTTTCTTTTGAGATGCTGAGGTTAAGCTATTTCATACTCATGACATGTGCTGGTAAGTGGCACCTTAGTTCAGAGTGCTCCGGATCATTAACTTGGAGCTTTCCAGATTTCTCATCTCTTCTAATGTATTTGAAGTACTTGTGCATGTGAATTCTGATGTATTGCAATATTTTACCTTACCTATGTTTTTACTGTTTTTTCTGCTCACTCTGATTCACAGTTTTATTCTGCTGGACCTTATGGTGTCATTTTGATCTTGTGAGATCTCTGAAGAATTGTGTCTGAGTCTGCTTTGCTTTTTGACATTTATTTGTGTCTTTTTTTAACGTTCCGTATTCACATTTGCAGTACGGTGGAAAAAATGAAAAAGATTCTAACTTCTGCCAGAGAATTGGCATTACCGGATTTGTAAAATAAAATAAAAAAGAAAAACTGAGAGGATTTTACTATTCATTCTCAGCAACTACTTTTCAAATAGTTAGCAGCTCCTCATGTCAAAATATACGTGTAGGATAACCACTCACGATATGCATTCCATTTTTGAAATAACATGGATGTGCTTAGGGAAGACAGTTTCTGAACACAAACAAGTAAATGAAGCTTGTAATGAGTGAAGGAGAGAAGCGGAGATTCTCTGTGTTCTGGAAGAGCGACGTATTTCACTTAAAACCAGAAAAGTTGGGTTACTTTTGACATTTGCCAACTTGTGTTGCATATATGAGAAATAATGAGAGCAGAGACGGGTAGGGATATTTCTGTTAATGCCGTTGACTGAGGTTTAACTACTGACGGGGATACTGAGGCACAAGCGTTGAACTAGTGTCCCTTGGTCTCTGTCACACATGCATGGACAAATTCTGGGAACCACACAAGAAGCTTGCAAGTCCAGTGTCTGCAGGATGCAAGCACTGAAGCTGTAGCAGCATGTGCACACTTGCAGCTATGACTTTGTAACACATGACAGGGGAGAGAGCACCTGTATTGAGGGCCGCAGGTTGCGTGCATGAGAGTTAGTTACAGACGGTGCAGCAGTTCAGTGGCAAAACCAGGACCAAAATGGGGGATTCATCGGAGTCTGTCTCATGCTGATTCTTCCAGACACGTTATGTGATGTGTACAGCAGACCTGCAAATACACTCGGTACTTCTTCAAAGCCAGAAAACTCCACAGCCTGTGACTACTTCACAAATACTAATAGGACAGTCCTCTTAATGCAAACTAAGAGACAGGAAAACATTGGCAAACGGAGAGGCAGATGTCCAGAGATAAAATGAGAAAAATTAAGCCAAATCAGCTGAGAGTTAGGCTTTTCGCTAGCGTGATTATCCTCACTTTCTAGATGCTAACAGGCAAACAGCCATCTCTTCTGAAAAGAATTTTTTCCTGCAATATATTTCACAGGACAGAGCAAAAGCCGAGTTGTTTTTTCCCGCCACATCTCAGTTCCGCATTCTTTATTACCTTCTTAGCTTGAAACATTAACAGCCCCTTTCTACCTGCAAAGTTGTTATGTTGGTACAAAAGTGATTATTACCTATTTGCTGTTGAGCTCATTGAGAGCTGTTTAAATCTGAAGTGGGATGAATCTCCCAGTTAGGATAAATGCGTGCCTCTTCTCACTGACAAGAGTGCATGAGACAAGAAAATTAGTATTAACCTTCTGTCCTTCATGCACAACTACTTACGCCCCCAAGAAACGTCTAGTAAAAGTGGTACAGCAGCATACCACGAGATGTCTTGTCACGTTACACAGCAGTATTTTTTTCCCTTTCTGCTTAACCTGTGTCACCAGAGAACATTCCTGTGATAAATGGGTATAAAATAAGAAAGGCTTCATTGACTAAAGTGGAGCTACAAGATTAACGTTCTTATTGTATCGCTGTATTCTAGGGTGTGCTTTCCCTATATACCTAAGTTGGATGACACAGGCTCTCTAGGATGTCTTCCAGCTGTTGATGGAAAGAGTGTAAACAAGCTGCGTGAATCTGAGTTGGTCTTTTAGGAGCAGATAACAAAATAAAGCTATTTTACAAGAATATAAAAAACCAAAACACCCTCTCTGGCAGAAGCAGCCTGTTAGGGAGTGGTTAGGACAGGATATTTCAGGTGAGTCTGCGTTGCCCTTAAAGAAGAGGCCAAAAGTTCTGAGGCCAAATGTAGTGTTGAGCATTTTTTTTCCTTTTTTTCTTCTTTTCTTTTCTCCTTTACTGGTAAAGTTGCATGGCTTAATAGTGATAGGAAAAGACTGGTGAAGAATTACTTCTGTGAGATTAATTCAGGCAGTATAGTTAGTTTCCTTATATGACCTGACCCTCAAAATCGCCTTAGTGCTGTTACCTCAGCTTAAAGAGTTAATGAATTAAATGCCTTAATATTTGTGTAAACTCTTCCCAGTTTTTGTCCTGACAGAATGCTCTAGAACCACTCGTGACTATAATTCAGAAGGAAGCTGTCTAAGTCACTCTTTCCCTTCTGTGCCCCAAACATGTTATCTTAATTTGTTGTTAACAAATTATTGCTTATTTCAAAAAACATCACATAAGCTATGAAATACTAGCCAAAATCAGAAAACTTGTTCATTTTGTAGCGTAAGGAAGAGTTACGATGATTTTACTGGGCTGGCAGATTTTGGGGAGGTGGTATAAAGACGACTGAAAGCCTTGGGAGAAAACTGAGTGCTCGTTGCCCCCTGAGCACCAACCCACACATGCAGCGTGGCCAGACCAGGCAAATTGTCCACCCTGATGTGCCACACCGCCGTGCGGTGGTCTCCTGTAGCTTCTGCTCCCTCATTAGACATCCAGTCTCCCTTCTACCACAGCCTGATACAGCACGTGGCACCTGGAGAGCTGCAGGCAGGCCACGTGGTTGGGGTTAGAGACATCTCCAGTACAGCCTGGGAGCTCTGCTGTCAGGCCCAGGCCTCCGAGGACAGACTAGATAAATAAAGCTTTGTATCTCACTTACTTGACAACAAAATTTGTAAGCTAATATTTTTCTTCCCCTTCCTTTTTTTTAGGCCTGTTTTATGTGTTTTGATTTAGAGCTCTGCAAGTTAGTTGTCTCAGTGTTTGAGCTCGTAAAGCAAGAGATCCCATTCTTACTTATCTTACGTTAACAATATCATTTCCCAATACAGGTGTGTTGGTTAACTTACGTACATAAGGCTATCATGCTCTCAACCTGAGAGAGAGTAAGCTTGAAACCTCAGGATTCTGCTGCTAGCTATTTTAAAAATTAAACCACATTTAATTTCCCTGTAATTTCTAAGTATGCTCCAGGCACATACGGCGGTCTTTACTGCTTTCTGCTGCTTCTCCTTTGAACTTGATGATGTCAGATGTAGTCAGGAATTTCTTTACAGAAAGATAGGTATGTAAAGATGTTGGAAAAATCTCTTCCGAAGATACATTAATGAAGGTTTGGTCAGAATATGTTTGTTTTCTGAAAGTCATAGAGAAAAAGAAATAATTGCAAAATGCAGAGGAAAACGTTGTTTTTTCCTATTGTCACAGGAATCAGGAAAAATTAGCCTTTTAAGATTAAGGATTTAGTTCCAAATGCAAAGACCTTGCTATCAGCATGCTGTAACGAAAAACAAAAGTAAAAGTTTACTTATGTTGCAAAACACAGAGGAACAAGAAAATCTTTCATCGTACGATGTGGCTTCCGTTATGGTTATGCAGATGAGAGCTTTGTAAAGCTTACCTTTAAGGTTTAATCCTTTGACTCATCACATCCTGTGGGTAAATAGCTGTTTAATGTGCAGAACTTTTCAGGAGCACTTTCAACTCAAAAAGAATAAACCTAGTCCTGCATATGGCCTTCAGAGTAAAAGTCTGCTGGGAATCCACTGAGTTTCCACAGCCGATGTTTTTCTTGCCGTATAAAGTACGTTGAATTTTGTTGAATTTTCCCTGCCTCCTCTGTAGTGATTTCATTGTAGCTGTTTTAATTTCACTGCATTGTGGCTTGGGAGGTGACGTGAACACTGTGTGGTATTGTACAAACTTTTTGTGTGGCAGTGATGTATGGCTGTGGTTTTGGATGGTGTCCATTGACTTGACTTCTGGATCAGCTTTTAATGATACTCCTGTTTGTTGTATTCTCAAGAAACCTACCTCACAAGATGCCCGTGTTTCCTGCAGTCATTACTCACTCTGTACTAGAATAAACTTGTGTTCTGTGCTGCGTAGGTGTACACATATGCATAACTGTACAATCAGATACTTCATGAAATTACCTAAAGTTAAGAAAATGGGACAGCTGTTGAAGGCAAGTGACTATGTTCATTGCAAATGCATTGACTTTTTCTCTACCCTGAAACCGTAGCAAAGAGGAGGGCAGGGGAAGAATCTGAAAATGTGACAGTCGAGATCACCATCTCTGCCACAAGGACTACCTCGATGGCAGTGTTTCAGTTAGAACCAAGTACTTATATGGAGACTCAAGGGAAAACTCACGAAAAAATCCCAACCCCACAACAAAACAAGAAAAAAACCCCAAACCAACCACCCACCTGCCCAAGCCCTCAGACAAACAAAACCACCCACCTTTTTTATAAACATGTGACTTGGTGCCAGGTTGGGTTTTTTTAAGAAGTTCACAATTTCTTCGGCAGACGCTTGTTAACCTGCTTTTTAAGACTTTGGTTACCTGACAGTGTCAATTTTAAGCGTCCACTGATGTACATAATGCCACTTATCAGTGTAAGTCCCTTCTCTTGGTGATGTAATGCAAATAATACGTTTGTCCCGCCTGGTGTTTTCTTAGAGAAAGACTTTTTATTTTCAATCTTAACCATTGCATGAGCTCAAACTCATCTTCTGTAACATGATCAAAAGGCAGGCGCTTGTCAGTCAGTCTCCTGCATTTGTGGGTCTATGGACTTTAATAAATGAGACTGCAGTTTCCTTGTGCCGTCAGCTGCTGGTGGAGGAGGCTGACTTAAAACCAAAATAGACCCTTCCCCCTGCCGAGTAAATGCATATGTTGAAAGGCAGAGATGGTATACTAAAAAGATTCAGGGACTTGTTGGAAAATGAAGTTTATGCCTTATATGGATCTAGATGGATTATTTGTGTTATCAAAACTGCTTTTATCTTTACAAGTGAATTAGTTTAAATTCATATTCTGACTACCAAACCCTCAAAATTGAAGTTATTTGCCATTCCCTGGAGTAACTTTAGTTCTTTTGGTGTAATGCGGTGCTGAGATATACATGAAAAGAAATTTTAATTTCTAATAAGGTAACCGTATGTTTTGGAGTTGTAATAAAGTGTCATAAATAATTATGGCTCCAAAGAAATTCAGCCTTGCAAGTGTTAGTTCTTGTGTTAGTAACTTGCGTTTGAATAGATTACAATCATTGCTATTATTGCTGGTCCTTACCTATTAAAGCCTTGTATTGCTTCTGATATTACCAAAATTTTCTCTTCAAATTACGGCACGGTATAGCTCCTATCACATTTCTGCTGACATCAGAGAGGAAGGGAAAACCTTGGAAGAGTTTTTAGTGAAGCTGCGGCAGTTTAGACTAGGTAAGTGTTTGCATCAAACAGTTGGCAGCAAAGGAAAGAAAAAAAAATCTACGTTTTTCTTGTAGTGATGATCAGAAGTTTGCTTGTGGTTAGGCTGGACTGTAAAATGCTGAGAAATATTTGTATATAATGAGGAAGTTTTGCTTGGATTTGGATGGAAGCCACTTACCATACTTTTATACATATTGCTAGAAATGGTGAGCTTAGCTTTTAAAACTTAGATGTTGAGGTCTTGAGGTTTTGCCTTTTTTAAAATCTGGAGCACAACTAGAATTGTTCAAAAAATGACGTGTGTGTGTGTCTATGACGTATGTATGTCTGCATACATGCAAACCAGTTTTCCTACTGCAGCACAAAAGGCTCGAGTTACCCGGGATCTGACAGAAGAGCAACTTTTGCAGGGGTGTGGGAAGTCAGTGTGAAAGCTACAAGAATTACACGTAACTTGTGGTTCAGGCAATTTTCGTGCGCTTTTGAGTCATAGGGTCCCGTCTTCCACTGACTTGCTGTGTTATGGAGCCAAGTGATGTGTTCGCTTTTAAATTTGATCCGTTGGCTTTGGAAGAGGCCCAGTATAGGGGAAAGGGCTATGACAAGGCAACAGGCTCTTAGGTTGGTTCCACGGCCAGCTGTTTTCAGCTTGAGGTCTGTGTGCTTCAGAGAGGAATTCACGTGTGGTTCCCTCCTTCCTCCCCCAAAGTACTGTTTTATCAGATGGTATAAGGAATCTTCTGGAGGCCACTTTTCCTTCCTAGTAAGAAAGAGCATTAACAATTAAAGTTGACTTTAATATCTTTCGTGTTGAGTACTGTTAAAGAAGCTGTGTCTGAATTCTCTCCTGTGTGCAGGATTGTCATAAACCTTAGCTTCTACTGTGAGAAATATACAGAGTGGGCTCGAAAAGGATAGCTTCAATATACCTCGTACAGCTGCTTTTCCTGAGCTGTACGCTTTGTGAATCTTTGGGAGAGGCTATGCGATTAAGTACTACGGCCAAGTCCAACTAGCTTCAATATCACACAACAGCAAGAGCAGTACATTTGGAGAACATAGTTTTAAAGCACTAGCAAATGGAAATGTCAATCAACATGAGATAAGATTACTTTGGCTGTCTTTTTTTTTTCGTTATGATACCTGTTTTGTAAAGGACATCATTACTCTAGAGTGTATCGCTAATTGTTTTTCACTGCCTGGAAGGTCAATTCTTCTAAAAGCTAGTGCATGTTCACGATTTAAGTTGACAAGAAAATCCAATAACAAAAAGTATTAACTGAAAAACAAATGTCAGTAATGGACCAGCACGTTTTTTCTGGATGGCTGAGCAGGTCTTGTCTAGCATGATTTGGGGAATGTTTCTGGAATGTATTCTGGTTATGGCTGGGAAATTGCTGCCGTTTTGAACAACGGTGTACCTGGGGTTAGATGGGTACCATATAACCAAATGTAATTCTGAAGTTAGCACTGCTTACAGAAGGGGCTGGGACTAGAAAATCCTCCAGAGGTAACGTCCAACCTAATTTTTTTAGTGGTTCTATTATCTCTTACCCTGTACTGTGTTTTGCATCAAAAGCATTGGAGGGCTGTTAGATGCTGTTGACGCCCTATGGTTACCTTTGGCAGTGCTTGGGAATGCAGAGAGGGCAACTCTTTTGCATAGTTGAAAGTCTTGAAAAGAGTAAAAGATTGTCTCTTTTAAATGCTGGTACTTGTAAACTTTTTTTTCACCTACTTGAAGGAAACTTGATGAAGGGTTTTGATGCTCGAGCTGCCTCGCCGTTGCTCTTAAAGAATAGCTTTGATGGCATGGAATCCCATGTCCAAATGGAAGGTCTCATAGCCAGTTTACAGATAACCTGTTGGATTGGGCTTGATTGTGACCATGTGAAAACGCATGTTGTAAATGATGTCATCTAGCTGCTTCAAGGTCTGTGCTGGCAATATGCTAGTAGAACAACAGATCCAATTTTGGGCCTGTCTAAATGTAACTATAAGGTTGTCGCAGGCAGGTCAGAAGAGGGAAGGATGTGTGCTTGTCCTACAGCAAGATCTGTTACAAACTGAAATGAACACACTGCACTGCCCATCAGTTTTGGGAGCACAGGACAAACCTTGATTCACTAGAGGACCCATGTGAAGGACTTGGAGGACTGTGATATCAGCCTAGAGAGTGTTGAGTCCTGAGGTAATGGATGCAGTGAAGTACGTGTAGAAAATAATTTTGTTCAGGTCTGTATATCGATTTTAGGGATCCTGGGGAAAAATAGCATTAAACTCTTCAGGGATGTTATCAATGCTGTGGTGTCTCAAAGAAACATCTCTTTCTATTTTTTTTTTTTTTTTAAACCCTTTTAAGCAGTTTCAACTGCTTCTGTACAAGTGGGTCTGAGGCTCTGGTGCTTCTTGAACAGATGCTGAGCCATAAGCAGGTAGGGACCCTGTGGGACGCAGTGGCACTTAGCCTGCCTGTGAAGGCACAGCATCTCATCTTGGGAGAACGTAACAGAGATGAATGTTGCTACAAAGAAGGTGAAAGGGGAAGGGTAGTGGAGAGAGAGGATGGCTTTTGGGGAGCCAGGAAACTTACGGTGCCCAGGGTCTGTAAAATAGGTCACAAATACAGAAGCTTTGCTGTATCCGGAGAAGGACATCTAGCAGATGTTTTGCATTGACCAGTTGTATGATTGCAATTAAAAGCTGTGCCCTACCTAGGGTTAGTGGCAAAAGACGAACAAAAAAAGGGCAACAAACCAAACAACAACCCCCGTCTCCCCACAACTGTTTGTTGTGTTTTTTTTTTTTTTTTTNTACTGAAAGAAATTAAGTTTTTATCCTTCAGTCAAAAAAAGCTAAGTGGAAAAATAATCTAGTTTCTGATGAAATTATTTATTTTTTATTCTTAATAAAAAATGTGGTTTCCCCTTGATAATAGCATAACTGGGGCCTGTTCCAGTAAATATTATCTATTGCCTTTTTCCTCATGTGAATATATTTTGTTTTCAGTAGATGGAGAACCACAATTGGTTCTAAAAGTACAAGAGTCTTTAAATCCGTGACAAATGTCAGTTAATACTGACACATTTTTTCCCCGCGAGATTTAGTAAGTGACTTACTGATATGGTTCTGGGTACTCAAAGCAAATGTGCATATATAAAATAAAGCACAAAAGTTAAGAAATCATTGGGAAAGATGTTATTGCGAACCTAGGGCTTTGCTATATAGTTAACGCTCTACTTTTTAGCATTTCAGCATGTATATTTTACTTCCTTTTCTGGCATTTCTCCTTACAGCTTTTATTCAGATTAATTTGGAATTGAGTTGTGTGCTGATTGTAGAGGGCGTGTCTGTATTAAGTGCAAACCATTGTGAATGTATTAAGAGGCACTGAGCTTTTGACATAGTCCAGATGTAATGTAGTAGGGTTACCCTGGTGTATAGCAATTTTAATATATCTGTTTCTGAAGTTGAGGCATATTTGTTTTATATGTTTGTATTGAGTTTTATTTTCAAATAATAAATCCATCCTGGTTTTGTTTTGTTTTTTTTTAGTGCAATTCACTTATGGAAACACATTTATAAATTTAATGATGAAAAAGAACAATATATTATTTTCTTACTGTATTGCATGAGAAGCTATTTTTGAGCTTAAACTAAAAATAAGACCGCTTTGTCCAATTGCACTGTCCTAGTAAGAAAAGGAAACTTTACCTGGGCCTTCATGAATGTAGGATGTGTGTGTTTCCTGGTATATATCTGTGCAGATTTCTCTGGTTTGGTTTGCTGTCTGGGAACTGGGATAATAGTGTTAACAAAATCCTTAGTTGTCTTGCTGAGGTATTGTGAGGTTTACTGGATGAAGGTAATTTGTAAAGGGACAGCACAATAACACCAGAAAATAGACTGAAGTAAGTGAAGAAAAATAAGCAACCTTCTTATGTAGTAAGAAATAAGTTTTGGTTTTTTTTTTTTTTCTCATTTTTGTCTACTAAATGTTGTCAGCTGAGGAAAAGCATTCTATAAAATATTCACATACGTATTTAATTTTTAGAAATATAATTCCTCTTAGTCTGTAAGAGTTTTGACAGACCAATTTCATTTAGGTAGGTAGCTGCCTCTGAAAAAACTCTCAAAAAGTGCCTTTTTGTAAGACATCTACCTCTATTTAATAATCTGCTGCTTTGTACCTGAATCTTTTTGGAGGCTGGAGAAGAGAGGTAAAAAAAGTTAGAAGGAGACTTTGTTTCAAGTAATTAAAATTAGTACAAAAGTATGTACAGCATCTACAAAGATAGCTCTTACATTGATGTTAGTATCCTATTGATTTGCTGACTCTTACAATATTTTAGTATTCAAAATTTTTTCCAAAAAGGTACCTTACCATTTTTCCAGTTGGTGTATCTGTTCTTCATATCTAAAGGGCAAACTTCAAAATACCCTTCGGGTGTTCTAGACATTTTTTCACTGTCTGTTCTTCTTCGCACTTTCTTAATTTCTTCCTTTTATTTCTAGATTAGACATCTCAGTTTTCCTTCTCACTATTGATAGTTTCTGATAAATTACATTTTATTAACCTATTTTCTTTTTTGTATTGGTTCTGTTGAAGATGTTTCTGCGTTTTAAACTTGTCAAGAACTCCCTCACTGCAGCTGTATATGCCTCATACCAATTGTCCCTGTAGGGATCACTGTGTTTCAAGAGTAGAAAATGATTTTCGCTCCACTTACAGGCTTAAAGTACTTGAAAATTATTAGGATGAAATTGGCAATATTAAATGTAAGTTAGGCTTAAATATTTTCAGTTCTAGTTCTGTTTTTTTCCCTTGATCTGATTTCTTTAAATACATTATTGTTGTGGTTAATGTGCAGTAAAAAAAAACAAACCAAACCCTTCCCTGTGAAATGCAAACTCTTGTTTATCTCTCATCTTCCTTAGGATTGTTTACCCCTCATCTTCATTTTCATTATTTTGTTTCCCTAGTTCTTATGACTCATATTTTCCCTTCAAGCTTTCACCAGAGAATGCATCTGTACATAGTGGTAGCTATTAGTGCTGAGATAATTATATGAATACACAGTAACTTCTTCAGACGAGAATATGAGTTAGTGTTAGCTCAGAGACACGCTGCGTTTTGCAAAAAGAGAGATCTAATTTGCAAAGAGTTTGCACTGAGAAATTGCTGGTTGCCTCAGGGCTGGCTCTAGGCACAGGCAATGCAGGCCGTTATCCCGGGGCAGCAGATCTCCGTCATGGCGTGTTGGCCATGTGCGTACTCTGCTTTCCATGTGTTGGAGCCCAAGGCTCAGCGCTTAGTGGTGCTCCAGCTTCTGCTGCCCAGGGGAGAGATTATAAAGCAGGGCCTGTCATCATGGTGGATGTTCTACAAGTAGCTGTTGCCATTCCCACTTTTTCGGTTTCCTCAAGAGCAGATCACTCGGGTTTTTGTTTCCTCTCTTTCCAGCCCCTCATCCATAGGGCAGTAAAACTCAGTGTTGTGCAGAGCTGATTCGGTGCTTCACGATGTCATGACTGTGCTGTTAGTTCGCTTATATGGGATGCCGTGGCAGCCTGAAATTGTTGCTGATGCATTCCCGTTTCCAGGAGTAGGAATGATCCTGATTATTTTCTCTCCATAAAGCTCTCCCTTACCACTAGAACGTAGGCATTGTTTGCCACTGTCAGTTTCTTAGGCAAAACAGGAAGAATTTTGCAGTACTTATATAGACTTGTATCTTAACTGACAAAATGGAAAATTGGGCAAGCGTATGGGAAGATCAAGACCGTTGCTAGATAATAGAATCCGTGTAACCAACAGTTAGGCTCATTCAGACTCTTAAGACGGTAGTCTTAGAGATGCCAGGTTCACGGATGTGAATTATTTTTCAGTTCAGCACTCTGTTTCACTGGAATTATAATGTCTGTTTAAGAACCACTGTGTTGGTAATGAAAAGTTTCCTCCTTTTGCTTGGGCACAAGTGACATTAACCTTTGAATGTCAGGCCTTCTGCTCTGTTCTGCAGCTGCCTTTGACCCGTTCCCCCTTAGGTGACTTTATTTGCTTTGTGGCTTTCAGTCTAGCTAGCTGAATCAGTGCTATTGTGGGAAAGGTCAGCCGCGATCTGAAGTGCATTCAGTTTGTGAAAGAATGTAAGGCACAATTTCCAGTCTTTCTTTTCTATGAGAATCAATTCCGAGCCTGGCACTGCCACTATGTGTGGTTTTCATCTAACGATTTTTCTGTACAAACAGTAATATCAAATTTGGCTAAAACATGACACACCTTTGTGGCTGGTAGGGCAGCTGCAGTGCACCAACATACCTTTTAGTAATTAGCACCTTGCTGTTTTTACTGTCAGTGCTATCCTACATAAAAGGCTACAAAACTTTGGATGTTATAAGGACGTACGGCTTTTGCCATACGCTGTTTCGGTTGCCAGGAGTTACTTGGGTTTGTGTTGTGGGTACATGGGGAAAGTGGCGACTCAGTCTGAGTGCTAACAGGTTCTGTCAGTTCTTTCTTGGTTAGTATTGGCATTATTGGATATTCATTAATGTGCAACAGATGATAAATGTGGAGGCGGGCTGAACCATCCTCTTTCATTAAACATTTGGAAACAAATGAATTTCTGTTTCAGGTGAGTAGAATTCTTTTTTTGTTGTTAACACAGTATTAATAACTGGAGCTCAGTTACATCTGTTTTGCAATTCACATAAATCTTGAAATGCACTAATGAGGAACATGGAAAAGAGAACTGTATCTTGGACTACACGGGAATCTAATCAATATGAATTCCCCTGAGCTATATCTGTTTTGTGCTAGGTTCCCATTGATTTTGTAAACATTTTAGTGTTAGCCATAATCCCCTTTGAATATAAATCATTCTCGGGTAGTTTCTCCTGTATTTTAATTAATTCTAAAGTGACCAACTTGAGAACTCTTCCTTTAAAGTTATTACTAAAACGGAGAAATTCTCACTCGTTTTATTTACAGCCCTAATCTGACTCGTGTGAAATCAGTAGGGATATTGAATTCTCAAGAACTGGTGATGCTGAGAAAACCTGAGACAGCCAGAAAGTGTTGAAGTTAGAAACTGCAAGAAAATCAGAAATCTCGAGGGAAAAGCAACCCATTTGTAGTGAAGTATTTTCTTTATTTTAACTTGCATGAGTTTTTATTACAGATGATAACTCCCTGTCCTTCAAAAGAAAGACCCAAAGGAGACCGAGATGGTCCTTCTGGGACAGGAGAGTTGGGACGAGGGCATTGTACCCTCATTCTGATTTAATGGTACAGGGGGCATCAGCTGCCTATTCCCTATTAAATTGAATTAGTTGAAAAAAAAAATTTGAATCTGTAACTTGGTTGATTGGTGCAATTTCTTTGAGGTAAGCCTTGGGAAATTATATCACTTAAGTTGAAGAGATGATACTGCAATTGTTTTGTTGTGACATAAAAATAAGCATCCAACAACTAGCAGAAGAGCTAGCACTTGATATTCCTTGAAATGTATGTATAGCAGTGGGAGGTATTTTGGCCCGTAGATAGAAAGACTGTATCATCTGTTAAACTGTTTGGAGCTACAACGGATAAACTGAGTTAGGGCTGCCTTTAACTGCAGCAGTGTCAGATGCACTTCTTTGATATTCCTGATTGGGGGTGCATTTAAACCCTAGGGGAAATTTGTTTGAACATGTGTCAGTTGTATGTCTTATCATAGGTCAGTTTTATGTAGTAAGGCATTAGATTGTTGTAAGATGTAGTAAGGCATTAGATTGTTGCTTGGCTGTATCAAGAAAAAAAATGCTTTGCTCCTTGAAAAAACGGAAAATCTATTTTTGTTGCAGTTTAACCAACAGCAGAACTGAACCGCAGTCTAAAGCTTAGCTGAACTGCAGGAGAAATGTGATATTATGGTAGGCATACAGGCAGGAAATAGCCTGTGTATGTATATAGATATTATTAACTTAACCTGGATCAAAGTGCTTGTGGTGTGCCACTACAGTTCCAGTGTTTTGGTTTTTGCTGGTTTTATGGTTAGCCTTCCTTAGGAGATGCCATTGTGGTTTTAGGGTTAGCTGTAGGATGCCACTGTAGTCTTGGGTTTTTTTCTTACTTGCGATTAGATATGACGCTAAGCTAGGCGGGCGCGTTGATCTGCTTGAGGGTAGGATGGCTCTACAGAGGGATCTGGACAGACTGGACCAATGGGCCGAGGCCAATGGTATGAGGTTCAACAAGGCCAAGTGGTGGGTCCTGCACTTGGCTCACAACAACCCCATGCAGCACTACAGGCTTGGGGCGGAGTGACTGGAAAGCTGCCCGGCAGAAAAGGACCTGGGGGTGTTGGTGGACAGCCGGCTGAATGTGAGCCAGCAGTGTGCCCAGGTGGCCAAGAAGGCCAATGGCATCTTGGCTTGTATCAGGAATAGCGTGGTGAGCAGGACTCGGGA
>VZSZ01011084.1:150603-322809 GCA_013398815.1 Ibidorhyncha struthersii
TCACTCTCTACAAGTACCTGAAAGGAGGTTGTAGAGAGGTGGGGACTGACCTCTTCTCCCTAGTGACAAGTGATAGGACGAGAGGAAATGGGTTCAAGTTAAGCCAGGCGAGGTTTAGGTTGCATATTAGGAAAAATTTTCACTGAAAGGGTTATCAAACATTGGAATAGGCTGCCCAGGGAGGTGGTGGATTCGCCATCCCTGGAGTTGTTTAAAAAAAGGGTAGACGTGGTACTTGGGGACATGGTTTAGAAGTGTTTTTTGTCAGGTTAGGTTAATGGATGGACTTGATGATCTTAAAGGTCCCTTCCAACCTTAACGATTCTATGATTCTATGATCAGTAAGTGTGTGTATATATCACATGGAATGGGAAGATCTAAAGGTAGAGGAGCTACATATGCTTATAACTGCTTGTATTTCTACAGTGTCTGGGACTTATGTTTTTGGACATAGGCTATCACTGTGACAGGTGTTATTCAGATGTATGATAAAAATAGGATTCATTTTCCAGGAGGCTTTATAGCCTAAGTAGAAGATGAGAGACTGTGTTCTAGGTGGGAGGAAAAAAATGTGGGAATGTGGTTTGAAGCTGGAATCCTAGAAAAGCTTCCTTTTTGCTTAAGTAAAATCCTGCTTTTTTAAGTGAATAGTTTCCGCTTTAAAATTTATTTTTGTAATCCTAGAATAATTCTGTTGACGTGCATCGTTTGGGGTGATGAAAGTAAGGCAGAGGCATCTCTCTCTGAAAAGTAGGAAGTTGCATTAAGTTCTTACTTCAGTGAGAGCTGTCAGCCTCTACAACAGACTTTGCCCCCCAGTGAAGAAGTCCGTGCTGCCCAGCTTAAGATCATATCTCAGCAAAGGTTTCCTCTCTGTGCTGCTCCACAGGGCTGGCAGTCGCTTGAATGTAGCAATGGTTCATTTCCACCCAAGGGAGAGCTGCGGTGTGGCGTGATGCCGCGTGTCAAGCACTGTCAGGAGATAACAACAGGAAATCACAGACAGGTGGAAAATGCAAAAATGTGGAACTGGTTGGAGTACACCTGTATGCAAACCATCTGTCAGAGCTTTTAGGCCTCATGGAAAAGCCGAGGAAAGGCTGAGAAACTTGGGTCTTTTTAGCCTGGAGAAGAGAAGACTGAGAGGGGATCTCATCAGTGCTTATCAATATCTAGGGGCAGGTGCCAAGAGGATGGGCCAGACTATTTTCAGTGGCGCCCAGCGACAGGACAAAGGGCAACAGGCACAAACTGGAACACAGGAAATTCTGTCTCAGCATGAGGAAAAACTTCTTTACTTTGAGGGTGCCAGAGCACTGGCACAGGCTGCCCAGAGAGGCCGTGGAGTCTCCTTCTCTGGAGGTGTTCAAAACCTGCCTGGGTGCATTCCTGTCCAGCCTTCTCTAGGTGACCCTGCTTTGGCAGGGGAGTTGGACTAGATGACCTTCAAAGGTCCCTTCCAACCCCTACCATTCTGTGATTCTGTGCAAAGGATTATTCCAAGGAAGTTTTGAAGGGAATGATAGGCTTGGGGTGATACTGTTAATGCAGAAGTAATCTCAAGTGCAAGGTGAGAGAATAAGTGACTGTGCTTGGGTTTTGGTGTTTTTTTTTGTGTTTGTTTTTAAAAAGTAATGAGTTGTCAAAGGTGACTGTCATGATTTGATTCTAGTTGAGAATCAACCTCTTGGCACCATCATTACCTATCATGATATAGGTAAAATGGGAAGACTACACGATAGCCCTCGAAACTGAAGACAAACATGATGGAAAATGGCAAATCAATCAGGGAAAGTACAGAGAAGGTATGATTAAATCTTTTATTGAATCTAAATTAGGTGAGCTTGGACTCACACATTGACTTGTGTAGTGTCACATGACAACTGAAAAAATTGCTGAGAGTAGGGCTGCTGCGTGCTCCGTCCTTTCTGTGTTCATTCTCCCCTGCTGGCCACTGGGGAAGAAGCTAGAGCTGAAAGCTGTTCCCTGTTACGCTTCTGCTGACTTCTCTGGTATGAGAAGTAGCATTTGTTAGATTTGGGAGGACTTCTCTGCAGCACCCAGCTTCTTGATTTCTCTAGCATTTTTGGGCTCTGGTGTGCAGCTTAGTAGTCTGTGTGCTGGTTTGCTTTGTTGCTCGTGAGACGGCTTGTGGTAATTGTGTGCTGACGTGGTAGTATATGCATGTATGAAGTACAACTTAGTAAAAGTTTTAAGAGCTTTTTGCTGTAAGTATCTGGCACCGTAGTGCATGAGAACCACAGAACAGAGTCCTCAATAAATAGCAAGGCAGGGTTTGTGCTTGGGTTGCAGCTGTGAAGTATTGAACTGAACATTGCCTGAGGAGTTTAGATGAATTTTGTCTTAAATGCAGTGTTCTGTTCTCAGGTTCCTCTGTGCTTACAAGCTAACTCTTAATATTTAATGATCAAGGTTGGCTTGAATGACATGTGAATAGTGAGATGTAAGCATGACGATGAATGTTAGTGTATGATCACATTGTTATGTTCTTCACAGTTCGTGTTGTGCGTTTTCATTTAATGAGTACAAGTATCTCACACCAGGTTTCATGCATTTCCCTCCGTCACGTTTTTTGCCCCTGTTACAGAATGAGTGATGTTTAGTCATTAACTCAAAGTCACTTTGTTGTGATGAGGAGCGATTTTGAAGAATGTTAATAAACTAAATATGAAGGTACCAGAAAAAGTGTTCTAAGCTTTGATTATGCGAGTTGCTTATTTATGAAAAGAAGCATCGTCCATAGCTGCATGCATACTCATACATATTTATACACTGGTATATTTTAGAGGTTAGCTACATCTGTACCTTTAGGCTGTTGTTTCGTCTGTTGTAATCATGTTGCAATAATTAAAACATCAGAGAAACAAACAAACAAAACCTTGTTTTAGTGTAATAGAGCTTATGATGCCTAACAGATACAAGTAATAATTTTTTGCGTGAAAAGCATACAATGGGAATGCTATCAAAACTGTGCACTAACCAAACTGTATGTCAAGGAGGCACTAAGTGTGCTTGAACTGCGTGGAACTTACTGATACAGGACACATTCATTTTTTTTTGTTTGTTCCTTTCCAGTATTTTGTTGTGCTAAGAGGCTCCATTTGTCACGTTTGAGCAAAGCCTAGTTACTCACCAGCTGCTTTTGTTGCATTCCTTACTAAATTTTCATTTACTGCAAGTGGTATCTTTCCTTTCAAAAGGTGCCAGTCATGGAGTTTTCTGAATGTCTCATCGAGCTTGATGCAAACCCCAGGCCCTCACTGTGTGATTGACTTTTTTTATTTGTTTGGACAGGTTAGCTGTGCAGACTCTCCATTATTTTTTATTTTTAAGATAGGCTTCTTGATTTTTAGCTGAGATTTCAGACAGCTTTGCTGTATCCTGTGATCAGCATGAATTTTCTCTGAAGCTTAGGCCAGTGGTTATAGTCACTGGCCCTAGAACTAGAAGTGTGAATAGTTAAACATCCTGCTTTTAACTGTGCTCGCCTTACTGTATCTAGGTGGGCGTAGTGTGAGAGTTGAAGAGCTATTTACAAGTGGGTTCAGCAGAATACAAATACTTTCCCAAGCCTTTTGTCGTTATTTTTTTCCATTGTCTGTGCATTGACATTATTTTTCTAACGTCTTATTCTTTCAAAGTTTACTGAAAAGGCTTCCTAGTCTCTCCATGGGCTCCTTAAATTCCACTTCCAGTGGAACCAGAGCTCAATGTGGTCCAACAAAAGCGGCAGCTGATTGCCAGGGCCCAGCATTGTTGTGTTGCCGCAGTTCCCTACGTGCTGGATCCCAAGAACGCGTCTCCCAGGGTACCTGGAGTCGACCTCACAGAGCAGTAATGATACAGCGACTTGCCGATTGCCATAGGGACAGGAGCAGTGCTTGCAACCAACAGATAAAAAAAAAAATAAAATCTTGTCTCTGCTGTTAGCAAAGCCGATGAAAAAGTGCAGTACATGCAGAATAAATGATACGTTCTCACAAAAGAAAACTATACTTAAGAGTATAGAAAACTATACTTAAGACTGCTGATGTCTTTTTTTTTTTTCCCTGACAAAAAATTAAGCAAACACTCCGTGAGTTATTTGACATGATTAAAAAACCCCAGCATGGCTCTTTTGAGTCAGTAAGGCAGACTTGAATCAAGTTATCTAAGATGTATTATGACACTTCAAATGACATTAATCTGCACATCTCTGGTGACAGCCTGGGTCATTGAATGTTAGTTTGATTGAACTTAGAAGTCACGTGACATACTGCTTTTAAGGTCAGCAAATGAGGTTTTCATGTGAATGCAATACATAGTAAGAAACTGTTATTAAAATCATAACAGGGCTTCTCTACTGACAGTTTCCTGATGTGGCAGTTGGAACGAAGTCATTCTCAGTTTTGTTATATGTTTCTTTCATCATCAGTGCATTGTTCTAGTGTTTTGAGACATGTGGGCCTGGATTTTTAAAAGAATTCTACAAAAGTTTGTTTTTTTTTTTTTTTTAATGATTCTCAGCTAAGTAATCTCTCTGTTTTTGTTTCTCCAGGGGGTGAAAGGGCTCGCAGCCATCTTAGGACCAAACTTTTTGTATCCAGTAAATACCGTGGTATAGTTAAATAAGAATACGCTATATGAGAAGGAGAAAATAGTTTAGTTTTTATTGTGTACAAATAATGCACCAGTTACAGCATGTGATGAAAATGAGTGCAGCATAAAGAAAATATACAATTCTCATGTTAGAGACCAGGTGTCAGTCCTTTTCCCTTGCCTCGGTAAGTGCCTTGACCATTGGCATTACAAGGGAAATGTCACTCTCTCCTGATGAATCTTTTTATGAGCAAACATAAAACAGTTCAAACTTCACCTGCAGACAAGTTTGCTCTGATTGTTGGGATGGTGGCCAGGGAAATGGCAGTGTGAATCCTCTGAAGTGGAGAAGTGACGTGGATGCTCAATGTGTCTGAACGCATTTAATGGTTGGGCTGTTGCACAAAGGGAAGAAGCTGCTTCTTTCTCCTCTGTCTATCAGGGGGAAAAAAAAAATAAAAAATAGAAGGTTGTCGCCTTTTGAGAGAGAGAGAGAGAGGATCAATCCCTAAAGATACTTCAGCTCTTAATCTTCACTTTAAATCCTTAAATTCTCATGACTTTAATTGGTGTTTTAAGTGCTTAAGTAGGAGTTAGGAGCCTATGCGCTTTGGCCCATTGTGCCTAGGTTCTTGGCAAAATGTGAGGTGGAGGTAAGTGTCTCCCTGTCAGAAGAAGTGAGGCCTCTAAGCCTGGAGGGAGGGGTGGGATTCGAGCTAAACCCTTGCTATTACATTTTTTTTTTTTTTGGTCAACTAACATGGGCAGGTTCTTGCTCAGCAGGCTCACTGATGTGAATCCCACGCTGTGAATTGCCCTACGCTTATACATGGACCTTGAGTACCCACCTCAGCGTTACAGATTTTGGTCAAAGAACCAGACCCCTGTACATCTTAGGCAGTTAGTAATAATTACGTGGGAGTTGTGACCTCTAAAATAGCTGTTGGGACCCAAGCATTTGTTATGTCTACCTCTATGTTATTTGACTAAATAATTTTAATATTTGGAAAGGCTGTGTGCATATGAGATGAGTTGTCCTTATTAATAGCCTAAGGAGTAAACGCTTGCAATAATTATTTAAAGATAGCATGGTGTAGTACTCCTCTTGGCCAGCTCAGCACAAAGAACAAAATGTGGGCGCTAGTTTAGGCGAGTGAGTAAGTGTCTCTCTCTTTAAAGTTGAGGAAACTAAGCTGAAGCGAGCCAAGCCTTTTCTGAGGTATGTTTACTGAATGGGTCACTCAATCCAGCTAAAAGATTTCATTAACATGCATATCAATAAATATATGTAATAGATGTGTCTTATGTTTGTGTTTGTATTATGAGCTGTTGCACAGGCAATTTTCTCCACATGGGATGAGTGGAACTTGAGAACAGTCCTAGTTTAAGATCTTAAATTAAGTGCACAATGTAAGAGCCTGACGTTCTAAAAGGTACAGCATGATTTCTTGTTGAATTTAGTGTAATATTTGGAATTTCAAGGACAGGCGGGAGACCTCCAGATTACATTTGAGCGATGCATGACTTAGATGAGTTGAGTGGTGACCAACTGAAAGATTGTTCATGTGCTTAATTTTTGATGCCTGCAGTAACATACTCGAAAAACCTCGGAACCTGCCATTTTTACTGATATTAGTGAAAGCATAAGGTAATAGGAAATAGGGACATCAAGAACAGGTACTTTCTGTGTGCAGGAGTTTAGGAAATGCCCCGTGCAATACTTGACTACCGTCCTTAATCTTTGGACTTAATTGTTCATAAAAAGTGAAGCCCCACCCAGAAAAAAAACAACAAAGCAGTGACAGAAGACTAGAAATGTGTATGTAGGGGTGTCCTGGCATTTCCTATCTGAAAAGGTGATGTTTTAGTTACCTCTATTGATAGTATGAAGGTGGGTAGATGAGTATTCTGGTTGGTGGTATTAGGAGCAGCAAACAGCAGCTTCATGTTGAAATAGAAGACACTGGTGTTAGGTGGTGTTATGTTAGAAAGAAAGAATTTTAATTTCATCAGACTTCTATGATAGTCAGCTGTTTTATGGCTCATGCTTCATTTACTGTCTTCATTAAAGGCTGAGTAAGTTTATATCCTAACTTGAAAAAAATTGTAAAAGTAAAATTGAAAATTGTTTGGCTGGGAGTGTTTATAAGCTTGGTCGTTTGAGTTCTTTTATTCCCTTTGAGAACAGAATACTCTTTTCTTAATGCCAAGTTTCAAGAGCTGGATTTAAAAGAGCTATTCTTTACCACCTACAGAGATCCAAGGTCTTTTAGAAGTCCTTCCAGTTTTTTGCAGATAATATGAAATAGAATACTGGGGACAATTTCACAGCACAGAGTTCTTGTCTATACTGTGTTTACCCATTGCAACAATGTCTAAGCAGAATCCACACCAGTACCTAAGATTTTGTACCTGTTTTCACAAATTAGCACTTACTCCACTGTTTATGTGGCCTCACCTCCATAACGAGATCTGAGATTTGCGAAAATGCCAGTAGATGTTCCACCCACGCATCAAATATCTCTTGCCGTTGAAGTCAGGTCCTGAGAAACTGAATACAGTTCATCATAATTTTGTGTAATCATTACCTCAAAAGGCTATTTGCGGATCTTCTTCAAGGATAATTTAAAGAGAAGAATATTAATCAGTCTCGCTTGTCACTTCCTTCCTATATTTTTGGATGTCCACTTAAGCTTCTATGGGAAAAGCCAGTTTTGAAAGATAGGAAACTGCTCTGAGAGATCAGTATAGTACATTTTGCTTGCTCAGCAATGGATTAGTTTAACAAGAACAATTCCTGACAGATATTTGCCTAACGTTGTCTTAAAAAACCTCTAGAGATGGAAACTCTATGGCTTTCGCCTGGAAATCTGTTCCAGTGCTTTGGTGCTGTTACCATTAGAAGACCTTCTCTAATGCCTAATCTATGCTGCAGTCTCAATCCTAATTTAATAGGATAGTTCACAAAAAGAAAAAAAAATCTGAGGGGCTAGAGAGTCAGTGTTATATCTGAAGGTCCAATGAGTCAGTATCGTCTTGTTGCAAAATTTGGCAAGCTCCATCATGAAAGAAGTACAAAATGTAACAAATCTTCTTTGCTCCCCTCAGCATTGCAACACGTCACTGAGCTTCTAGAACTGGACACTACATGTCAGATTTGGATTTACTGGAAAAAGTCCAGGGAATAAGCAGATGTTAAACTAACATAATCTTCATTGAAGGAGCCTGGGGGTGTTAGGCTATTGATGAGGAGGACACGTCATAACAATCTTCAAATATATAAAAAGCTGCTGCAGAGAGTTATGAAACAGGCCTTTTTAACCTTTGTGTTTGGTGTGGGTTGTTTTCTTCCCCCCCCTGCAAAACATATCTCATTTGTTGCTCCCACACAGTATCAGTGTAGTGTATTATTTTTGTGTGGGTGTATAAACTTGCCCTTTTTTGATTGCATTCTTTTTTTTTTTTTTTAAAGAATTGTTTCCCCAATTTGTCAAGACAGCTTTGAATTCTTATGTCCAGCAACATTCTTGTAATTCCTGCCAGGTTAGCACTGTTGGTGAAGTTTGTGCTCTTTATTTTATCATCCAGGTGAAAGCACTGAATAATATGAGAGTCAGAACAAACCCGATGGAAATGGTGCTTAACAGTATTGAGTTTGATTAGCAAAACAAATGCAAGCTTCACACACAGTTCAGAAGTTCTTTTAGAACACAATGTATGTCACAAGAAATCCTTAGAGTCTTAGCTGATCTGTTAGTGTCTTGAAATAACTTTGGGGTTTTCAGTGACAAATGTAAGAGGAAAAGGGCTAAAATGTCCTCCGTCCCATTACAGATGAAGTAACGTCTCTGCTAGGGGTTCCGGGTACTGTTCATTCTCACCTCAAAATATAGTTTGTATTGACTGTGTCCGTTGCTGTGTAAATGCTCCTGGCGATCACTGCATCCTTTGGGAGTTATGAAGGTGGATGCTTAGTCCATGAAGCTCGGTTTAGCTATTAATCTTGTGAATAGTCCCACTGAGTTAGCTGGAGCTACTCAGGTGCTTGAAGTTGAATACGTGGTGAAGTGCTTCACCAGCCTGTACCTTTGCACTTTATGACTGTCAAACACTTTTGAAGATATTTCTGTTGAATGAAGATATTATCTTCAAAATTTTCAGCTTTGTGGGATCATGACTTTCTGAATTTCCGACATTAGAAAACTCTCTTGTACGTGAAACTCTAAACAGCTTGTAACTCCTACTAGCTGCTGAAGCTTTTACTATAAAACCTCCTTTTGTAGTGATGCAGAGAAAACTGGAGCCATCTCTATACTATGAAGAAGCTGTATCTTAATTTACTTTCCCTGTGCTCTTTCATTCATTTTTGAACAATGTCACATTTGACACCAGCATTGTCACTTCTTAGCTTAAACAAGTTCACACCTCTGGGCAGTTTGGAATTGAAAGCATTGTTTCTAAGAGGCATTGAAGTAGATTAATTATAGATACTGGTGAAAATGGCTAAAGATTCTTCTGCATATTGAAGGCGGACTGGACTGTCCCTTGTGGCTGTCGGTCTTGGAGGAAGTCCTTACAGCACTTGAGTTGTATTTGGAGCTTCCCTGCACTGCATTGTTAAAGTAGTAAAAAAAAAAAAAAAATCTTAAGTCTTCTTTATAAGCAAGTGCTATTTATTGTAGATGCCATGCACTTTTAATATTGTGTGAGGCAGATAGCACAGTTGCAAGTTAAACAGAAGTTCAGATACCAAATATTCTCGGAGTTGGGCTACATGTGAAAAAAATAATCTTTGCTCAGAATGCTTAAAAACCAGTAGATTTAAGCATGGTGTTTTTTTTTTTTTTTCCCCACCAAGTCAATGTTTACCATCTTGAGTGGCTTAAGCTTTTTCCATTTATAAGTTAAATGAAAAATTCAAAGCATTGATGAATGCTTGATTCAAGAATTGCATACTAAAATCTGGTTCAAAGAAAACATTTGATTTAATTGGCATTTTTTTTGACACAGTGATAAGAGAATCAGTCAACACTTTAATTGTATATATTAATCATCTTTCACGCATGGCACCTGTTAATAGTAAGTGTCTAATGGTATGTAAAATTGTGGGTTTAAAGTATGTTGAAGACCAGTAGCAAAAAAAGACCGAGAAATATTTTACCCATTGTAAGTGAATGTTATTCCTGAATGCATGGTTAGAATAAATTGTTTCACCTTTTTAAAACAAACAAACAAAATTCCCCTATAAAATAAAATGGAAAGTATGGATCACTAATAATGTTTAATCTCTTGGGTTCCAGTTTGTCTTCGTTATAATGGCATCAGCCTGCACAGTGATTCCAGGCAAGGTTTTAAAGTTAAGGTAAAAGAGCAGAAAAAGAAAAAAATAAGCTTAATAACGTTAGCATGACAATAAGTGAGTCTGCTAGAAACACAAAAGTTGAATGTCAGTCAGTGACATTCATAAATTGCGAGTTAAAAGCACTGGAAGCTTCTCTGGTATCAGAAAAAGAAAGTAATTGGTATCTGCCATTGTCAGCGGTATTATTTATCTTCAGTATTTTACCTTTTGTTGCTTGAGATGATCTGTGTAATTTCTTTCTCCCTTAGCCTTGAGAATGCAGAATAGAAGGGAAGCCAGAAAAGCAAGGGAAGGGAAGCTTTCTTAGGGTGATGTGTTACAACCCTTTCCCCTCCTTTCCTACCAGTGGTGATATATAATAATACAATGTAAGTCTTCTAAAAATATGAGTTGAGATAGAACGCACTCAAAAATAATGCATTATAGAAAGTTAGTTTTCAGAATAACATGAGTTTTGAATTGGTGAGGGTTTTTTTTCCAAAATTTGACTTAATCACTATGTGTACTCTGCTGTAGAAAAGAGCTGAGCTAAGGCATGTGCACTGTTGGTCAATGCGACATCAAAAACTCTATTTCCAGTATATATGTTTTTTCCTCACGTAAAAAGTATTCTTACATGCGCAGAGATCTATAGCTGATGTTTTCCTTTTTGTTTTCCTTCCTCTGTCCCTTGATAGTTAGATTGGGTTAGGCTATTTCCGGGTATAATATTTTTGAATTGCAGAAAGAAGTCTTGGTACCAGCTTACAGTTTTCGATTTAAGCTACGTTTGCAGCTAGGAAGTGAGGCACGTGCCCCCTCCTGGCTGATTTTTTGAAGGAGTGTTAGCCTCAGTGCCTTGGCTAGAAACTGGTTTTGACCATTTCATCGTGGCCCATTTTTACTCTTACTCTGCTTTTGAACCTGGTATTACTGACTTGTTTCCAAAAAGCATTGGGTTTTCCTACAGTTGTGCCGTTCTAAATGGAATTGGATAGAGAAGTGGAGAATGATTGGTATTTGTTTAAAGCATGCATTCTGCTGTGCTGTATAATCACAGCTGGCCTTAATATGGAGGTTGTGGGGTAAAGAAATAGAACTGATGGGGGGCCCGATTCTGGAATACGGTGACTCTAAAGTTACTTGACTTGTTTGAAAACTATTTTTCTGTTGCACCTTGGCAAAATTATTTTATTTCTCAAGGGAGGGAATTTTGTTGCTCAGGATACCACTGTACCCCAGGTGCTATTGTGGTTGCCATGGCAGTTTGCTAGCAAGCAACCTCTTAAATACCTTACTACTGGCAAAGAAATGGTGTCGTTTTGATCACTTTGACAGATGCTTATGTTATAGAATATTCTACACTGAATGGTTTGATTTTGGGGATAAAATGTCCTTTTTTCTGTAAGGTCATTACTTCTGAATAAATAAGTTTCTGAGTTAATATCACATATTTTTAATCCAATAAGTGTAGGAAGCTCCTATCCCCTCTCCTCCAGTCTTCCTTTTTAGAAGCTGTTTTGATAACTGGTATTCAAGTGTGATTGAGCCAAGCTGGCTTTGCTTACATAATCTTACTGTAAAAAGAATTTTCAGACATGTGGTTTCCTTGTTGAGAATACCTGCTTTGGGTTTGTTTGCAATCTGTCCTTTTTCCCTTGTTAAGTTCTGGGATGTAAAGCAGAAGAACAGCCCGTACAGGCGCACATGTGGGTTTGTGTGTGTGGGGAGGAGGATGAAAGAGCTACTTACTGTTTAATAACTGAGTGTTGTTTTTTTTCCTTTTTATCTTCTGAGCTGCCTGAAAAAAATGTTTGTGTTTTTTTTTTTTTTTAATTTATTTTTTTAAAATGTGTTTTCTTCAGACGAGAATTTTGGTTAGTACTGTGTCTTAATAAGCAATGAAAAGGATGTGGGGATTTCTTTTGAAAATGAAGATATTTGTTTTCTTCACACCTAAGCATTCAAGGTAATGGAATTCAAAGGAAAGGACTTAAGGCTAAACTGTACCTTTTGGCACTTGTCTGAACAAGAAGGGCTGCTTAAACTGACTAGCTAAAGATTATCACAGAAGGTGGTGTGGCCCGGGAACTTCTCTCTCCCTGAGACCTTGTTCCTGTGTTGCAAGGTCTGGCAAGCAGCAGGGAAGCGGTGACACACTGGCAGGAAATTGTGAGGGTGGTGCTGGCTCATAGGTGGAAAGCTGGGGAGGGGGGATATTGTCTCTGCGCATTCTCCATATTTCTAGTCCACCTGCTCCGGGTGGGAAGGTGTTGGCATCTACTGCAAGAGTGGATTTATTATGACATATAGCATAAGTTGAAGTCACAGTCAAGCCCTTAAGCAAGGTTTGATTTAGCTGCTCACAATTTTTTATGAAGGCTGTAGTGAAACTTACTCAGAAGGTTATTCTAATCCTGTTCTGCAATATGAAAAGAAAAGTGTAATTTAAAACAAATGACTTGCCAGACGTTGGATGCCTAGTGAGCTTGTGCTAGTCCCTAGTGCAGAGGGTCATCAAATCAAATATTGTGGCTGAATTTTTGAAGTGCTCGGATAATTTTATGACCAATAGTAGCATTTGTAGTTATGAAAGGTAAGATAAAGATCATCAGCTCTCATGCTTCAAGGCATAAGGTAATCACTGCAGTGTTGCAGGAGGGATATTTCCCCGCTGAGCAGCATTACACAGTTGGTTATGTACATTATGAAGTGTGTTCTTTCCTTCGATCTAAACCATTAACCAAAGAGGTGACACTTGATGGGTGAACAGGTTACTAAGACAAATCTCATATTAGCCATAGAGGGGATATATGTTTCTATGCGAAAGGGTTTTGTTGCATCACACAATCCAAGCTGTTGCTTACAGGAATGTCGATTCACTAAAAATCATGTAAAGGCGAGGGGTTCACATTTTGGGCTTAGAAACTCTTCAGCTGCCATGAGACGCTTATTGTTACTATATATATATATATATATATATGAATGATTGATTGTTGTTGGCGTAGTTGGTGCTCTCTTCTGCCTTGCTCCCACTTGAAGCCAGACTCAGACCACAGCCTGCAGGTGTGCGCTTTTTGATTTCGCAGCAGTTGGCAGGTGGACACTTAGGCTCAAGAGTAAAAGCTAGATCCTGACTGTCTGCAGTCAGTGACAGGGTTGTCAGGCACCGCTGGGTCCTGTCTGAGGTCTTCTCTGCCCGGATGGATTAGACCTAGCTTCCACATGGCGATTTCATACTTTTGTGTTCTGTCCTTATTTAGAGCTAGTCAGGAGAAAAAGCTAAGCGTAGTAAGCCTATGTATAATAATAATAAAATATGACTATATATATTCTTGGTCTTTGTTTAGGCTGAAAGGGCCAAGGTTTCCTTGCTTCCTCTCATGGTTATTTTTCCATTCTCATAATCACCTTAGAAACCCTTTTATGGACACATTTGCAGGTTTTGTTTTGAAAACAGGTGATCAGGAATCTTCACGCTACTTCATATGAGATCTAACTAGTCCTTCTCTGAGTTGACTGAAAATGTCTTACACATCCCTGAAGTTCATTAGACCTTTTTGCAGCTACAACACATTGGTATCTCATAATCATTCTGTTGACCAGCTTTCTTTTCCTCCATTTCTTACAATTGATGAACCTCCAATTTAAAACAGAAATCCTCATTATTAGTTTGTCTTGTCATGATGTTGCATTTTTTTCTTTTAAATTTCATCCCATTCAGCTTTCTAGCTCACAAGGTCATCTCATTCTTCCTGTGTGATGGTCTTGTCCTCTTCCGGCTCGTAACTGTGTCATCTTTGTATTTCTTAATCTCGTCCTTGAACCAAGGTTGCTATTGAATATATTAACCAGGATCAATCTTACTAAGAAAACACATTATTTTTTTCTCAAGCAATCTACTAGTAATGAGAATATATTTTATTTTCTCCCACTTCAAGTCTACATCCACGCTCTCGATTACTGCCTCTTGCAAAGTCTGCAGTATTCAGTGTCAAAATCCCATGAATATGTATTTATTACTTCTCCTTTCTTGGAATGCAGGTCCTGTGTTTAGTATTCTCCAGTATTATTTTTGCTTTAGCAGTGATGATCTGGGATGCAAAAAGAACAAAGTTTTCAAATAAAGGTTTATGAAGTTAACTGGTATAAATGGAAAAACTGTAGTTCCCATTAGTTTATAGTTTCATTAAAAAACTTGCTGCTGAATTTGTATTTTCAACTTCTGGTTCTTTCAGTATGCTGGAAATGCTCCTCTCTGTGTCTCATCATTCTTATGAGAAACTGGGACATTTGCCCAGGTTTGAGGCTACACAGAGTTAGCTTCTCACCGAATCCATATGAGAAGAAGAGAATCCATAACTAGTCATTCTCTTTATTTTCTTCATTCCCTTCTGCTTAGGTGAAAAAGAGCCTTTCAGTGTTCATTCTGTTTTCCTTTGAAAGATTGACCTCAGGTACTATTTTTACTGGGTGGCTAACTTAGGAGACATGGCTTACCTTGTTAATCGATCCCTCTTTCTCCTCCTTGTAAGTTTTTTGCTTATTCCTGGTATTTTCTTTGAAGTGCTTTTCATCCTTTCTGTATTTTTCTCATTTCCATTCCAAATAGTTTCAACCTTTTATTACAGTTATTTCTCTATATTCTTGAGCTCAGTGCAGTCCCATCAGTTGTGTTACCTTTCCTACGCCCTCAGAGTTGGCCCTGTTAAATCCCAAACCTTCTTTGTAGACTTATTTTTATATATCCTGTTATATATCAATTAACTAGTCAAAAGACAAGTCAGTACACAATCATTTGACCTGTTTCTTTAGCCAGCTTTTCTGTAGGATTATTGCTGCTTTTAAATTCTTTACCCCGATGTTGTCCCCAATGAGGCTCAGCTGTGATGAGAGGTGAACAACAAGCCTGAAGAATTCACACTGTGGTTTAAAAAATTGCAAAATGCCGCCAAAATAATCACTAAAAAATGAAGAAGTTTTCAGTCTCTTCTCGTCTTTTGATTCACGCTTAGTCAATAAGTTGTGATGACAGGATTGCTCCCAGCTTCATATACTTTGTATAGTTTTCTGTTTTCCACTCAGTTTCTGGAGGCTGATAAATATCTGAAGTTATATCCTTTAATAAGGTATTTTATTTGATTTAGAACTGTCTTCATTTTAGTGTCAGATTTATAACTGTAGTTAATCAATTCTGTTGCACCTTAATTCACTTTGAAGTAGTTTTTAGTAATGAGATTATGAATCTTTAAAATCTGGGCATTTGGAAGAACCCCTCTGTTTGACCCACTGGCAGTTTTAAAGGAAAACATTATCTGGAGAGCGGGCATACTTTTTAGTACTAAACCACATAATTAAAAATGAGATAACAAGTGAAGTGAGAACAAATGGTATACAGACTTATTTTATGCACTGTTATAAGCAGAAAAAAATTATAGTAGGGTCTTTCTGTATAATTGTTGTATCCACAAGCAAATTATTTCACTTGTTGCTACAATTCTCTCACTTCTCTGGAAGGCCATGGCTAGTCAGAGCGTAACAACTCTTTGACTATGCTGTGCCATTCTTTTTGTTTCCTACTGTAAAACATGCCAAAGCCCACTGAAATAGCAGTTTGAGAATTAGATGTAAATTGCTGTAATAGAAATATGGCAAAAGGAAAGAAACCCATTGGTTTCTATTAACTTTTAAAATAAATGGTGTGGCTAAGAGAGCTCATTCCCAGAACCAGAACAGCTCTTTTTCACGTAGGGTAGGCATTGCGTACAGGTGATTCCACATACTGTTTCATTTAAGATCCATTCTGCCCAGTATTTTGGAAGTTTTCCATGGAAATTCTGACCCAGACTTTCCTGACTGAGACTGTGAAATCTGACAACTTCATAAGCATAAGTGCAAAGGCTTTTTGTATGTAAATTTGCCATAGACTTTCTGCTTAAACTGTATTTTGAAGATTGTTAGTGACAAACTCTAGAGCTTAAAATATATTTCTAAATGAAATACATAAGGAAGTAAGTGTTGGAGAGAAATGCCTGGTCACAGAAATCGCTCGGGTGTCCTAGATTTGGCCTGCTCAAGGGAATTCAAACATTCAGATTTTAGTCGTTGGATTTATAGAATGTCTTACATCTTTAAGCAATGTTCACATCCATACGTTGGACTACAAAGAGAAGAACACAGGGGCAAGATTACCTTTGAAGACAGGCTCAGGTTGAAGGGAAGAAAGGAACAATTCAAAATGCATAAAAGATGTTATTTGAAAGAAATCATTGTCAAAATTAGTAAACACCGCTAATGTAGCAAGCAATGTCATTCCCAGGATGGAGGGAGGAGAGAGACTAGAATGCTGGGGGAGCCTGTGGGCTCAAAACCAGAAAAAAGTCTGCCCTTGGGAGAGGAATAATAAGGAAAAGGTGCCCCAAATAATGGGTGCTTTTAAAAGGTTATAATTGGGTGTCGTGAGGAGGCTGAATTCCCGATTCTTCTAGGAATAGGGGTTACAAATTTTTTTGAGTATCTGGATTACTTTTGTTTACTTGTATAAAACCCATTGTGACTCCTTAGATTTGCATAGGCATTAATATCTCTGAAATAAGTATCAGAAAGTGTATCTGAAGTTATTACTCAAAGTTATTCCACAGAATCAGTAGCAAGTGTTTCAGCTGCTTATAGAGTGATTAACAAGTCTTAAAATGTTAAGAAATGTAGAGAAATGGGATGAAGAATTGCAAATGTTTGGGGAGTGTTGTAAAACAAAAAAAAAAAATCCCAAGAGGGTAAACTCATCACCTCAACAGGAAGACCTTTTGACATTGCATCTATTTATGCTTCTACAAACTGTGGCTGGGATGGTCTGGTGGGAGAGACCCATGTTCAAGTCTCTTCTAAAAGTAGTTTATTCGTATTACTGAGCTCTGCTTTCTTAACTTGTTCTAAATTCTTGAATGATTTCTGGTAAGCTGAAACTGTGTTTTTGACACGTGACCCATTTACTAAAAGTAAAAATAAGTCATCCAGCCCTGCTAAATACCTCCCCCAAACCCAATAAATAATTTCTAGTATTGGTCGTCTTTGCTCTTTGTGGTTTGTAAGAGATTAATTCAGGTTCTGCGAACTCTGTGTTCCTAGAAAGCTGCCTGTTCTGCATTCCCCATACAGACAGTCCATATTTATCCCCTGCTTGTTCTTGTACCAAATTTGTCTGCTTCCATCCCTCAGGGAGAAACTCCAGGTTGTGTCTGTGGGCTTTGGAAAGCTCTCTAAAATATTTGAGAGTCTGAAAATGACTGATAATCTCTCTATTCCTAACAATACAAACTGGAGATATCAGGTTGGTAGGGAATAGATATTATACTTTTTCATTGTGTCTGTATTTAGTCTGTACCTTTTTTTTTTTTTAATGGGTACTTTTGGCATAACTAGCTAGTAAGGAGAAATAGGTCTAGTATAATGGTCATTTAATACTTCGTTACCACAGCTATAATAACACGCGCTATACTACACTGTGAACCTTACAACCCCTGAAATAAGCTGTGGAAATATACAGCTGGAGACAGTTGCTGCTGTCTTGCAGGAAGTGTCACTGCAATATGTGAATAGTGGCATTTATTTATTTATTTATTTTTAAAAGCCTGAAAAGAAACCAAGAGAAAAATCTGCATTTTAAGCACACAGGGCTATCATCTCAAAGATTTGAGAACTGGCCAGCTGTGAGGAGAAAAATCCATCCCTCCCAGTCTGCCTTTGCCCACTGAGAAAAAGCAATAATGACAGTAAGTGGGTGTGAAGGACCAGACAATGTTGAATCTTTTAGTCTTGACTTCCCTGTTTTTGTATAAATTGAGCAGGCTTTTTTTCTTTTAGAAGCATAAGGGGAAAATGGCATCTGAACACTGAGGCAAATATACTTTACCAAAGTATGTGATACAAAGCATGTGATACAGTTTCACAGTAGAAAAACCATTTCTTGATGTGCTTTCAGAAGTTGTCACTTCCTTTGAGAGACTGCAGGTAGCATATCTCTTTGAGCTCCGGGTTTGAGACATAGGGATTATTAAGGGCTGATTTTAAAACCACTTTTACAATCCATGAGGATAGGCTAGGCTGTTGTCAGAAACTAGGGAAACTTAAGGACTGATTTCTGAAGTGACTATATGGTCATGTGTAGATTGCCTATTCTTTTTTTCAAATTTGGAAGGAGTTAGCCTTTCTCCTGAACTGTGTGAGACACCACATTGATTTGGGCTATTCCCGGTGGTTTGTTTCTAAAGGTCTTGCAGCCTCCTGCCATCGTGACCCCAGTGACCTTCAATGCTGGGAAAATAAGGATGTGGCTGATGAGGTGAGGAATGAGAAAAGGCAGATATGGCCATGTTCCTCCTCTCCTTCTGGGCTGAACAGAACCTCACAGCCAACTTCTGCAGGTGAAGCCTGCTGAGTTTGGGCTCAGCCTGTCACCACATGTCTGGTAGTGTAGGTGCCCTGTGAAATCCATATCTAGGAGGGCCTCTCCTGTGTGAATCACAGAAGTCTTTTGCACAAAAACTTTTGATACAATTTGCAAGGCTGAAATGAAGTGGCATAACGATGTCTGTGCACTGCGGTGACCAACCTGGGAAGCAATGGCAGTCGAATTGACAGCTCTCTTATTTGCTGTGGGAATGTGGTTGTGGACTTGTGTGGTTTTGTTATCACTTTGTCGTCATATATTCCCTTGTTTTTTTTTTTGCTGTAAGTCTTTTGCTGTTTGGGACAACTAGCAGACTCATAGCAGAGAACCGAATAAGCTTTGACTTGTGTGATTTTTCTCTCTTAACAATGCAATGAGATGATTTTATGCTTAGTAGTATAACTAAGACGACAAACCCCAGACCGTGGACACCAGGACTTTCCTTTTTCTGTATAACACATTGTAGAGGATAGTTGTCTAGGTACAATGCTGGGCTGACATCTAAAGTTGGATGGATAATCTAGGTCTAACTGGATGGAAGATACCAAGCTGGAGAACCTGTCTGTTTCTGAAGGAGATCACAGCTTTGGTCTGCAGCCATCTCCTTAGCCTTGCCGTGGCAGGCTTGATTTCTTTGCTCTCTGCTCTTCTTTTTACCTGCACAGACAAAATGGCTTACGATTATCTCTGCTGAAATTAAGAGATTTATATCGGTCCAAAAGTGCTTTTGAGTTCAGAAATGTGTCTTCTGTGGTTTATGCCTAATTCAGAAGTCTAGTAGTCAGGGAGACTATTGTTTTAAGCCATAATACATGTTTCTTCATATTGTGCATCAGCTTGCATCAATAGCTATTGTCAAAGCAATTCCTTTATGCCTTCAAGATATTTGGGTCTTTTGGGTTGGTTGTAAGACATCAACTATCAGTATCAGATAAAATGGCCTGTTAAAGTAAGATTGATAAATTGCAACGCTGCAAAGATACAAACTGGTGGGATTTGTACTGAAAAATAGGAAGAGTTTACCCAAGTTTTCCCATCAGAGAAAACAGCAAGAGAACTCAAGGGAAAAAAAAGTGGGGGATGGGAGGAGCGGTGATTGAGAGATGCTGTGAGTAGAGGAAGAATTTATTTTTTCAAGGTAGTGTTAAGTTGGCTATACCTAAGGGAAATTTGGTAAGGAATATGATTCACTTTGGTCACCTCGGAAACAAGCTGTTCATCTGTCAGTAGATATTTGAGTTATTATTCAAATATTTTATTATTATTATATCAACAACATGGCTAATCAGATGTTTTAATGCGTGATACTGCAACAAATTAATTTACTGACATAGAACCAGATATGGATTTTAGCATATGGGTAATAATACCCTGGACGTGCTTTTAGTATTTACTCGCCAAGTGTTAATAACTGCCTCTGACTGAATGAAGATGCATGCTTTTGAATTTTTATCTACTTTGTGTTAGCGCTTATCTTTTGTTACTGATTCCTGAACAAATTGCAGTATGTGATGTCCCTTTAATTATATGCCTGCACGTAGGATGCCCAGATAGAGACTTCAGGCTTTTAAAGTGTGAAAGGATGCCATTGTTTAAGATGAACACAGCATGCACTGGGAACATAGCCCCTCCTGCATCTGCCTGGGGAACTGAGGGTTGTTTTAATTCACATATATATGAGAATGTGTGTGTACACCAGTTTTTTAAATAGTACAGATGTCAGCTATCTAGTATTTTTATCAGCTGAAGACTTGGCACGCAGACATCTCATGAGCTGAGTCTTGTCCTTAAGCCAAAGAGAACATGCTCTACCCATCATCCTTGGGATGATGTGTATTCCTTGTATTTTAAGTAATAGCAGATTTACGGGGTATTTGTCAGAGTACAAAAATCTAGTACCTAGTTGGAAAGCAGCAAGAAGATTTGTATGACCTAGAATCAGTGCAAATTCTATGCTATGTAATTGTATTTGTAGAGAAATTTCTATCAGTCTTCCTTTGGTTAGGAGGTCTTTATGCCACTGCGCAAACCTCAAAATAATTTAACCACGGGGATTTTGGTATTCCTGTGTAGTTTTTTCCCTTCATGTTTTCTCTAAAACTGTTTTAACAGAATCTGGTTCTGGGATAATTTTCCAAGGTCAAAGCAGCGCATGATTTTACCCTTCCAAAATCTTTGTGAAGATTCAGAAGCAGAGTTCAGAGCACGTGACACACTGAGGCCCATGGCACGTGCAGTTAGACAATTTAAAATTAATAAATATAAAGCTATTCAGAAAGGACTGTAAAAATGATGAAGGGGTTGTAGGAACTGATTTATGAGGCAAGACCAGAAGTTAGATATGTATAGCTCGGTTGAAGGGATAGAAGGAACATGACTGTCTTCAAATATGTGCAAGAACAGTGAGAGTGCAGCTTTTTGTGAATTCAGGATAGTGGTCTAGACAAAAGAAGTGTTTTAGGGCTGCCAAGATAATGAGAAGGTAGAACTAAAGAACAAAGTTTTTAAGATTTCTGGAAAACTGGAAGGTAAATAGAAAGTGATTGTTAAGGAGAAATTTCTATATATTCAGCTTTGTTAGACCATAGGATTGATCAGTCTATTGTGTCTAAACATTATTTCACTTATTTATATTTGGGTTTGTGAAAGCGCTGCAAAGGGAGAAGAAGCTGTTCATTGTTGGAAGAAGGCGGCTGACTTAAAAAAAAAAAAAGTCTTTTTTTTGTCTTGAATATCAGTGTTTTGTGAGAAAGCAGCATGTGCTCTGTGTACAAATCTTGTTATTGTACACTACTAATTTTTCTTTGACATTTATTATACCCAGAAATACAGATGCAGTCTAGATACAGTAGTCACACCTTTCCTTTCCTTTGATTTAATAGAATGTCAAGTGAATTGCCTCAAAAAGGCTGGCAGTTGTGTTAAATGATGGTTTTATGACTCAGTAGGGTTTCAGTACATCACTCACCTTAATGAAAAACAATGCCTAACTAATTAAACAGCATCTATCAGCTGTTAAAATTACAGTTATTACCATCATTACTACAGGACTTAAGTAGAGTGGAAACATGAAAAATCTTGATTTTGCCTTTCTGTCTTAAATAGGTCTCTGGTTCTTCATTCTTAGTACTTAAGAGATACCAAACAGTGTGATATCATTGCTTAGATTACTTTTTCACAGGCTAAAGGAAATAAAGTTCTTAGTTTAAACTAAGTAAATGGAGTGGGTTGACGCTGGCTAGCTGCCAGGTGCCCACCAAGCCGCTCTATCCTCAACAAGACCGGGAGAGAAAATACGATGAAAAGCTTGTGGGTCAAGATAAGGACAGGGAGATAACCTGCCAGTTACCATTGTGGGCAAAAAAGACTCGACTCGAGGAAATTTAGTTAGTTGCCAATCAAATCAGAGCAGCGTAATGAGAAATGAGAACAAATCTGAAAAACACCTTTCCCCCACCTCTCTGTTATTCCTGAGCTCAACTTCACTCCTGGTTTCCTCTGCCTCCTCCCCCGGAGTGGCACATGGGGTGTGGAATGGAGGTTATGGTCAGTTCATAATGCGTTACCTCTGACACTCCTTCCTCCTTTTGGTCTAATTTTCCACTGATTCAGCGTGGGGTCCCTCTCACGGGAGACAGTCCTTCATGAACTTCTCCAACGTGGGCCCTTCTCACGGGCTGCAGTTCTTCATGAACTGCTCCAGCCTGGGTCCTTTCCACGGGGTCCTTCAGGAACAGACTGTTCCAGCATGTGTCCCCACCGGGCAACAGGTTCTGCCAGATGACCTGCTCCAGCATGGGCTCCTTCTGATGGGGCCACAGTTCCTGCGAGAAGCCTGCTCCAGCATGGGATGTCCATGGGGTCCCAGCTTCCTTCAGGGCGTATCCAGCTGCTTCAGCTTGGGGTCTTCCAGGGGCTGCAGGTGGGTATCTGCTCCACTGTGGACCTCCATGGGCTGCAGGGGGACAACCTGCATCAACATGGTCTTCACCATGGGCTGCAGGGGAATCTCTGCTTCAGTCCCTGGTGTACCTCCTCCCCCTCCTTCTTCACTGACCTTGGTGTCTGCAGAGGTGTTTGTCTCGCATATTCTCACTCCTCTGTTTTGGCTGTTGTTGCACAGCAGATTCCCCCCCTGCTTCTTAAATATGTTATCACAGAGGTGCTAGCAATATCACTGATTGGCTCAGCTTTGGTCAGCGGCAGGTCTGTCTTGGAGCCGGCTGGCATTGGCTCTGTCAGACATGGGGGCAGCTTCTGGCACCTTCTCGCAGAAGCCACCCCTGCAGCCCTCCTGCTACTAGACCTTTGCCACACAAACCCGATAGAGCAAAATCAGAGAGTTTCTTTTCTGCAGAAAATCATGTGGTCTAAGTGATCATGACATAACTTCTGAAATTCTTCTTTCTCCACTTTCTGTGCAGAAGGAGCCATTCCAGTTATGGTTTTGTGGAGGAAAAGCCCCCTTGGATTGTGATACAAGGGCTTTGACTGTTGTGGAAATGGAATGTTTTGTGTTTGTCTCCTTCCAGTTAAACAGCCGTCTCAGTCTTGTTTTACAGCCCATCACCATGAGCTGTAGCCTGTTCCTTCTGTTCCCTACTGTTTTCACATGTCCTCCTTGGACTTGTCATCCTAACATACAGACTCTTACTTACCTGTCTAGCTGTTTCATCTCTTTTTTGTCTTTTCCCAAACATTAAGGAAATTTCTTTTTTTTTGTTAACATTGTTACTCTGAACCTATTTTAAGATGCTCCCTCTGTTTTCCATCAAAGGGCACACGTTAAGGATGGAAATAGTGGCTTCTCCCTTCACTCCTCTTCACACCAATCCTAAAAGTGCTGCTGTTCCTCTTGTGAGTAAAGAGGAGGTTTTCACGGTCTTTGTCTTTACCTTCATGGAGGCGGCTCTATGCTGCTATGTGGGGACATGTGTGTTAGAAGTTGTGTTCTCTACTCCTGTGCCTGCCTTTCTGCTCAGTTTTTGCTAGATGCTGGCGAATCAGCTAGCTGTCAGTCTGTTTACCCTTTTACTGAAAGCTCGTTGCAGGTATAGGTTCTTGTGTAGACTAGCTGTTGAGAGACAGTTTTTGATGGCCGTTATCCTGACAATAGCAGGTTGACAAGATAACAATTTAGGAAAGCAAAGGATACCCAGGATAGTGACATGGGAATGGCACAGATTGGTGCAACAGTGTACATTAATCCAGGAAATTGCTAAAGTAAGAAGTGTGGTGTGGCTTGGTGTTTGTGTTTGGTTTTTTTGTTTGTTTGTTTGTTTTTTTTGTTTTTTTAAACACCTTTTGTCCAGGATTCAAGGGTCGTGTAATAATCTGCAACAGCCTGGCCTGTTGGGGGACCAAGTCCCACCAGTGCCTGCTAACTCTCTTCTCCGTTCTTGGCAGCTACAAATTGGTATTCTCTATTATATGCTGGTATAGACATGTTGATTTTCATTGATGTGGGCTTTGTATTCTCAGAATTTTTTTCAATAACAAAAATGAGAAACAGCTTGTCTAGCTTTGCTGTCTTGATTTGTGTCAGTTTATTGACAACTAATGTTGAATGACCAATGAAATCGGGCTAGAATGTTGCTTCTTAATAGAGATGGTAAAAATGCATTTTAGATATCCATAGAAATCTCCATCCTCATATTGATAGTGGAAGCTCACATTGTTTTCATAATGGTTCTCTCCAGGGACAAAAAACATGAAGCTTACATCAGCAGCAATCTAAGAGTTCTATTTTGCTTTTAAATAAAAAATCTAGCTTAAAAAAAATTGAGACAGAGCACAGCATTTGAAACAAGTAATGTTGGTTCAATTCTCCTGTTCTTTCTCCTCGTTCAGTGTGAGGTCTTTATTGATTCACCTCCCTCTGAAGTGTGCAAATATGTGTATACACACACATGCATGCATAAATACACACTCTTCAGTAGGTTGGTTCAAAGCCCATTGAACTCGTAGTGTCTTTCTCTTAACTTCCTCAAGGAGTACTTCAGCCTCCTGTATGCTTCTGTTCAATATATTCATCAATGACCTGGATGAAAGGATAGAGTGTACCATCAGCAAGTTTGCCGATGACACAAAACTGGGAGGGGTGGCTGACATGCTGGAAGGCTGTGCCACCTTACAGCGTGACCTGGACAGGCTGGAGAGTTGGGCGGAGAGGAACCTTATGAAATTCAACAGGGGGAAGTGTAGGGTCCTGCATCTGGAGAGGAATAACCCCATGCATCAGTACAGGTTGGGGGCTGACCTGCTGGAGAGCAGCTCTGTGGAAAGGGACCCGGGAATTCTGGTGGACAACAGGATGACCATGAGCCAGCGATGTGGCCAAGAAGGCCAATGGCATCCTGGGGTACATCAAGAAGAGTGTGGCCAGCAGGTCGAGGGAGGTCATCTTCCCCCGCTACTCTGCCCTGGTGAAGCTGCCTCTGGAGTACTGTGTCCAGTTCTGGGCTCCCCAGTTCAAGAANATAAAGGGAGAGTACCAGGGGGATGGGAACAGTCTTTTTTAGGTGGTGCCCAGTGATAGGACAAGAGGTAACGGGCACAAACTTGAACATAGGAAGTTCCATCTAAACATGAGGAGGAACTTCTTTCCTGTGAGGGTGGCAGAGCACCAGCACAGGCTGCCCAGAGAGGTGGTGGAGTCTCCCACACTGGAGACATTCCAAACCCACCTGGACGTCGTCCTGTGCAACCTGCTGGAGGTGACCCTGCTCCGGCAGGGGGGTTGGACTAGATGATCTCCAGAGGTCCCTTCAAACCCTGACCGTTCTGTGATTCTGCCGCTGCCCTCCTGGACAGTCCTGTATTCCATAGAGAATTTTGTTGGGTTTTGAGAGAATTGTTTATAGTCAGTAAAATCCTGCCTTGGTCGTGCTAGAATTGGGATTTATTGCTGATAATGTGCTCTGAAATGTACATAATGGTGGTGGCAATAAAATAGTAATTTGTTATCATGAATAACACTGTAATGCTGCCTTTGTTCCTGACCTCCACTCCCAAAGGTCAGGGGGCTGTGTATTGCAAATTAAAATCCTGCTTCTGGAAGAGTCTCAGAAAGCTTGTTTGCAGTTAGGCTCTTTTCAGGAGGGCACGTGCCCATTCGAGACCTTGCATTAAAACATCAACCAGACAACAGACATGCTTGCGGTTATCTTTCATGGTTGGAGAGGGTTGGGTAAGGATCTCTCCGCTCTCCCCTTTCTTTGTGCTCTGACCACTGGTCTTGTTGGAACTTGAGGGAATCTGTGTGAATGAATTCCTCAGTAGCTGATACTGATAGAGCAAATGTGAGTAAAGATATCATTGACTCATGGTGATGGTAGTGGATACAGTCATTTGGATGCAGAGTTACTGGAAATGCAATAGTAAGAACTTGAGCATCCCCATCTCATTTTTTTAATTGCAGCTAAGCTTTGAGTATGTTATCAAAGAGGAAAGCATTAAATCACCAGTTCAAATTCATAGCTAAAAGCAAAGCAATTAAAGTTTCATACTAAGTGTTGAGGCAGGAATTAGGATTTCAGGTAAAGAATATTTTTTATGATCATCTGTTGGATTCCCCCTCACCTCCTTTTGCTGTTCCTCTTGTTTAGCTCACCTCAGGTTACGCGAAAGGAATGCAGCGTTGTTGCAATATCCAAACCAGAAATGCCTCTTTCAGTAACTAGTGCTATAAATCACACCTGATTACCATATTTGTTCAGATGAGAAATGCATCTTGCACTTTTCAGTTACGTCGATTAAGGTTATGTTTATAGGGAAAAATATTTATAATACATAAAATTAAGGGGTTTTCTTCTGCTGCTGTTTGTTTATTTATTTATTTTTACATTCTAGATTAAATTAAATTTAAAAAGGCACAAAGGATAAGACTTGATTGTGTAGCAAGCCTGTAGAATAAAGAAAAGTGTTTGTCATGGTTTAGAGGGATACTAGGAAAGGAACTGTTTTGCAATGACCTATAATTTTCTTATCTGTGTAAGATATTTGGCTCTAACCCTTGTGGAACTTGATTAACAGGGAATAGTCTGGACCCATGAAAATAAAATCAGTAAATCCTCTATCAGATTAAACCACCTGGTTTGACTTGTGTGGCACTGAAGAGGCATAGTTGCCAACTTAGCACTGGTGATGAGTCTGCCACTTTAAGTTCAGTGTTTCCACGTGGATTTTTCAGCAGAGTTGGACAGAGGAACAAGATGCTATGGAAACAGATGAATAATGAATGATCAAAAAGATGTTAAAAGAGAACATTTAGGAAAATGCAAACAGTGTTGTGAAGGTCATAAGTTGAGAAGATAGGGCACAGTGAGTGTTTACCACCATGGGACAATATTTTTCCATTACCTGTCTACTGCTTTTGCACTGCACAAACAGTCATTGAGTGAACAAATTACTTTAGTGTGAAAATGGTGGAGTATTAATTTTGTTTGATTTTTTTGCTACTAACATATCACATCTCCTTTGTTATAACAGTATATATTAAAAGTCATTATAAAATGCATGACCAGTAGTTTTCCAGGGACTATAGGTTTTTCAGACATGCTAAAGACGCCACCCCTAAACCCCCCTCCCCTACAGTTTTCATCAGCATTTAATTTTTCAGAGAGATACAGTGTCCTTCAAAATGCCACAGTAAAAGGTTGCTGTGGGCACAGGGATTTTAGATCAATTATATGGGTAGCCTTCTACAATTTATCATTTGAAGATAGCATCTGTGTGGATTTGAAAGAGTAAGCCAGTCAATATCGCAGGGCATAGATAGAAGGTGACAAACTGGATAAGAGTATTGGCGATAAAAATAGAACAGTGAAGCAAAAATTGTGGACAACGGTATAAGACAAGTGCTGATGGAACCAGGTATTTAATGTAATTGCTCTTGGTATAGCAGCATGAAGAAAGAATTGTTCATTTTGATACAGTAATCCATTGTTCACCCTTAGCCATTAGTAAAATGAGATAGAGGGGATTGAAAGGGTAAGGTATTAGCTGAATGAAAATGTATCATATTGCTTGGCTAATGTAGCTGCATGGAAGATTAGAGAACAACAACGTTCCCTCACCCCTTCCCCTGTTCCTCCATGTATAAGCATCCACTGGTATCTCTAAGAATGCTTGGAAAGATTAAAAAATAACGGTAAATAGGAGGTGAATCTATTACAGAAAGCTGACATTCCTTTTCCAACAGAAGTATTTATTTCATCTGTGCTTACTGAGGTCCAATAGGAGTTTCTTTTTTAAGTGAAATCAAAGCCAAAGCAAGCAGGGCTTTGGGAGTACCTTTATGTAATCAGTAAACTAGAGGCAGTCTTTCTAGGGAACAGAGCTACTTTAAGAATTAGGTGATTATATTGCTTCGTTTTCTAATGGGCTGCAATATATTCGGGAACAGTAGTAGCATAACCTTTCATTTGACGTAGACTTGTGTAATGGTAACTTTTACAGCCAAGCATGAAGTAGTTAGATTTAGAATGAAATCTCGTGCATTAAGAGCCTTTGAAGAAGAGAAATGGGTGACAGAGTGGTACTAAATACTAAGGGAGAGTAGTCCAGTTAGATTTACTATATATAACTCTTCTTTCTCCCATCCCTGTATTAATTTGTCAAGGTTTCTGTCATGGATTCTAGCCAGGGGAAAGCGGTTAACTCCCTTTGTGTCCCAGACAGGCAAATTGTATTGCACTGGGAGTAGACTTTACGGATATTCACATTTTTGTTGGTCTGTATGGATTCAGTGGCGAGTATGGTGCAGATCAGACCCTTGTCATCATACTCAGGGTTTTAGGAAGGGAGTAATGGAGAACAGCATCAAATTGCTAATTCCAAGCTTCAAAGCGCTCAGTTGCCCAGAGATGTGCTGTGCTGACAGACTGTGGCAGTATAGCTCAAAGTTTGGCTTACCAAATCATCTTTGGTGGCAGAATTTGTCCGATATACGCTTTGTGATGAGCATTGTTTTTTCACCATCTTCTCCTCAACAGCTAGGAGATTCCCAGAACATTTCCTGCTTTAGGGAAAGTTATACAGGATGCCTAGGGAGGAACCTCATAGCTTTTTCCACAGTCTGTTGCCTGCTGCAGGATGGAAAGAGCCAGTGGCTTTTCATGCTTTGTGTACTGTTTCATTTCTGATGAACTGCCAAACATGATTACTATGGTGAAGCTAAGCAATATTTTCTTCATTGGGATACACGTTGCTATACCCATGCAGGCATTTATTACATTTCCAAGGATGAACCTTGGGTATCCAAATGTTTCACTTATCACATCTGTAGGAATTTTTATTTATGCCAGAATTAGCATGGGGAGTGAAGCGTTAAGAAAACGTCTATTCTGAGAAGGGTAGCATGTACAAATATGATTATTTTCTAACTTTGAATAAGTATGGGTGATGGATGAAAGAATTTATAATGTGAACTGCTGAACATACCACCTCTGAGAAAATAATAATAAAGAACAGCAAACAGTTTTTGAGCTGTTTTTAAGACAAAACTAATATGAAAGAACAAGCTAACACCATCACGGGACTTAGATCCGCGTGGACTTATCTCAAATTTCACATTTTTATAAGAGAAAGTTTCAAAATGCATAATATTTGAATTGCATCCTATTTCTGAGTTTATCTTTTATCTTTTTCTGAATTTAACTCTTACCTATTGCAGTGTCCTTGGCGATATTGTCAAGAATATTAGTCTGACTATAGACAGAGATAGCACAGAAGCCTGCTGGTTCATTACATACATCCCTTGTTCTCGAGGGATACAGCACTCGTTCTGTAACCCATGAAATCCCCTGTGTACTCTCAACCAAAGAGTGGACAGCTTCTCCTGTTGTAGTCTTGCTCCTGCAAAGTTCTGAGAGTCAACAATTCCTATAGTGCCAGTACCAGGTTATTATGTAAAAGCTCCATTTTGGTTGAAGTGGTCTCATTATAATCAGCAACAGTCGTCACGTCTTACTCTTTACTCTTCAGAGGGCTTAATGCACCTCAAGAGGACATAAAAGGGTTCTTTGTTTTTTTTTTTTTGTTGCGATAGACACCAGGTCATTTCCCTGAAATATAGAATTCTTTCTTGAAGTAGCTGCTGGTATTCCTGAGTATGTTAAAATACTTGGGGCTAACGAAGAACCTCTCTGCCATAATGTCCATGAGGGGATGTAATGAGTGTTCCTCAGAATCCATGAATCCCTTATAGTAGAGCGTCCTCAGAGACACTGATCTGCTTTGATTGAGTCCAAGAGGCCAGAGAGTAGCTGGAGAGCAGAGATGGTGGCACCGACTTGGGTAAAAGTTCTGGATCCTGCTGGCCAGACAGACTCTGAAACAGAAAAGTAGCTTGCTCGTTACATAGCCTCTCATAAGCCACTTAGTGGAAGAGCAAATGAATAGCATCTTTAAAGGAAAGTCTTTACACCAACTCAGGCACACTGCTTAGTAGCCCGTTCTGTTGCTGTGCATTCTAAAGACAAATATCAGTATATTTTCAAAGAATAATTAAAAGAAAAAATTAAAAGGCTTGACTAATCCTGGATAAAGCAATCTGGATTTCAGTTAAGTTCTAAACATCATAGCGGGTGCTATTATACAAGAAGAATCTTGACTTGTTTTCGCTAGTTGCTTTGGCGCGTTTGAGCAAATGATTGAGCTGCTGCCATTAGCCAAAACCTGTTCCCCCAAATGTTTCATTCTGCTTTTTGTGATTATTTTTAATCTATGTTCTCTAAGCTGCGTTATCATATGTGAATTCTGGCTGCATATTTTTTGAAATAACTTATTTGCAACTGTCAGAGATACCTTATGAATAAGTTATCAACCATCCCTAAGAGCTTTAGCTGCAAACATTTAAAAAAAAAGTTATATTCGTAAGTCTGTGAACATTTTCTATTAATGTATTTACCAAATGAATGCAGTCATTCACTTAGGGTTAAGAAAACAGTTCCTTTCTGTTAAAAACAACACCACTTTACTTGTATTTTCTTTAAGGCTAACACATCAGTGGCAGCTTTCTAACTGATTTAAGCGATCTTTTATGAAAAGTTCAATTTAAATAAACTGTTTTTATCCTAAGAGATCTCAAGGCTCTTGAGGACCATCCCCCCAGCCCAACCACAAAGACATTTAATAATGCATCGTAAATTGCCAGCGTAACGATGGAAAGCACAAGGGAGAGCGGAACTGCAAATTTTTAGTTTTTCTTAGAGAGGAGCAGAATTTAGTAGAACAATAAAAGGCAAATCTTCTTACTTAGAGGCACGCTAGATAGCCTGGACAGCAAGCTTTAAAGACTCTGGTGCAGTCTTTCATGATAGGATGGGATATTTTGAGGAATGATTAGTAAAGTGACTGTAGCTGAAATAACCTGACCAACTCTTTGTAGCCAGGATATTGGAGACTCAGGTTATGAAAAGGTCTATTTGTTATTTTCTTTTTTTAAGGCAAAAAAAATCGTAACGTATGGGCACCAATGATTTGTGTATTATTTGTGAGCATTAACAAGGATGTAGAAGAGGAGCTCGTCTTGTGCCTAGGTGATATTTTAACATGTAAGGCTGAATTTCAGCAGAGCGGATTTTAGGAAGCGACCACTTTCCTGTATGACTGCTGGGTGGGCTGTTTACTAATGTAGCTGAGAAACAGGTAGCAAAAGGAGCTACGTATTTCTCATCAGTGAAGGGGTGCTGGTGGTGTGATCTTCATTTGAGAATGACCGGTTGCTCTATGGAGAGTGTTTGGTAAAAGAATTTAAGCCTGACAGTATTGAAATAAAGAGGAGGAAGGTAACTTCACTTGAATTTTTATTTTTGTCCTTCTCAGGAATGTTACTCTAGTTCAGGGCTGGTCTGCACTGGAAAGTATGGCTGTTTAAGTGTGATTTGCACGTGAGTGTCTGTTTTTAAATATTTATTTCTTTGTTTGTTTAACCTGATAGTTATACAGTTGTCATCACTAGAGGGGCACTTAAATTGATAGAAAGCAGATTTGAAATATTGATACTCTTGTCCTGATTGTAAAGTAGGTATATCAATAAAACACTTTTATGCTGTGCCCAGAGGAAGAGGCTGTACCATTTTAATGATGCTCTAAAAGTCAAAGTGATAGTACTTCCTGATGTTATTATATTGATAGTTATTTTACTGCTTATGGATTCCCAGGTGATGCTACACCAGCCCTAATTTATGAAGGCACTGTCAGCTAGTTAGTTACTTAACGACGTCAGGGTAATGTTTCTCAGCCTTATGGAAAGGGAAATTTTTCCTACGGCTTTTGTTTTGGGTAGTTCCCTTGGCTCTGACTGGGCAGCAGCTCTGTCCCTCAAAGTCAGAGGAATGGTGAGGGTCACCTGCGTTTGCACTGCTGCCCAGCCTTGGAGGAGATGAATTGCTATCAAGGAGTCCAAGTTGGTAAACCGTTTTAAGGCTAGCCTAAACGTTTGCGGCCAATAATTAGTCTTTTCTTACTCAGGCAACTGGGAGAAGCTAAGCTGCTGCCAGCTCACAGGGAACTGCTGTCTGCTGTTGTCTAATGCTTTCTGGCTCCCTGAGGGTTGTGTTGCTCAATTTGAGAAACCCACCCTGTGCTAAAGGTAAAAACCAAGCATGAGGTATGTGAGACATAGGCGTAAGAAGACAGGCAGTGGGAGGGGGAAAGAAAAAGGCTCCACGGTTAGGAAACTGTTTATATGATTCCGTCAGCTTGTGAACGTATTTTAAGATTTGATATTATTTAAATACCAACACAGGCTGATTTTACATTTTAAAAAAATCCAGATTATTTAGACTAGGGTTTAATACAGTTCAAGTCAAGGCATGGTATTAACTTGAATAGAAAGAGGGGAGGGGAATTTACCCTCCTTTTAATAATAAGTTCTAGTTGGGAGTCATGAATTAGAGGTCAGAGCTTTCTGCAAAGCTCCTCTTCCCTCCCCCTTCTTTGCTTTTCTGATTCCTTACAGAGCGCTTGAAAATTAGAATTAACTTTTGGAAAAATATGCTCCCCAACCAGAAACTGAGTAGCTGGGAGACAGTTGCAAATGGAGTAATTGATTCTGATACTTAGCAGATTTCCAAATACATCATCTGCTGGTGCTCTGGAGCACTTCATAGTTTGTTTCATTTGTTTTGATTTGAATGTTATTTTCTTCCAGTAGTTAAACTATGAAGCCCCAAACACCAGGTGATGATATTGCTAATGTATAAATGGATTATTATATTGCAGACAGTGGCCTGCAATTCCAGAGGCAGAGACTGCTTTGTTTCGAGATTGTTCACTCGTGGTTATTACAGGACTAACAGTTTGAAAAATAGTAGGTCACCTTTTGGGTGAATAGACAAAACTCTCATTGCCATTAACAGGAACTGTGCCGTCTTTACAGCAGAGATTAATTTGGTTTGATGTAACCTGTTGGAGGGGACAGACAGTAAAAAGATGCTCTAGTTGTGATTTGGTGTCTTATTGTCATATTTAAATATTTTAAATATTTAGCAATAGGATTCCGAGTCAGGCATGCAAAGAGTTAAATGGTTTGTAAGGTTTGTAAAGTACATTTGCAAATGAGAAGACCTTTTTCACTGGCTGTGGGTTGAACAGCATTTGTATTGTCTTTCCATCTCATTTTGTTTTGCTTGGCTGGGTGTTATGAGATGAGTGCCTGCTGTGCAGCAGAAAGCATGTCAGGTGCTAAGCAGGTAGCTCCACTGAGATACTTTGCTCGTGGTTTGTCCCAGTGTATTCATAGCATGGCACAAATAATAAAAGATAATCCATGTATCTTTCCCTATAAGTTCATGAACACTGTTTAGAACTGTAAGGAGCAATGGCAATAAGTGATTAGCTACAGGGAGGTGAGTACTGCTGTAAAGAGAGCTCTGTATAGGCAATGAACCTTACTTTGCTGTTAAGGAAACACTTGAACCCAGTAGCACTGAATTATCAAACCAACCCAGCCTGTAACGTAATGGTCCTTACTGAAAAGCCGAAGCCCAAATGTCTTTGTTGTTGCAAAGAGCTAGCTTATGTAGATGGAAGCCGGTGATATGTGAATGATCATTATGCTGTGTCAAGTCTCATTTTAAAGACCATAAGTATACCTTTTTAAAAGAAAAACAAACTACTTCACCAGTCTAGAGAGAAACATAAATCATGTATTTTTATCACCTCAACAGACCACTAGAAGATGAGCTCTAATATTTCAAATGCGACAAGGAATCTATACACATGAATCACAATTTGAGTTCCATTACAACCGAGCTGATATATACCACTATGTGCTTTATGGATTTTACTCTAACAATATTAAGCAAAAACCCAAAGCTTTTTGTGATGAATACCTAACCTTTTAGAAGAATTTGCAGAATTGTGGTCCAGAACAACAGCTTTAGCGTTGCCCCACAGGCTTTAATAAGAAAATACCATTGCCGGTTTTGACCTCACTATTATTCTCTGTAAAGGAAATGCATGTATTAGTAGAAGTCTAATACTGCAAAGGTAAAAGAAAATGGGCAATACTGAAAGGGTTTATGGAAACGCACCAAGAAAGATTGAGAAGAGAGTTAAATAAATGAGCAAAGTTTGAAGAGAGGGATCTTTTGTTCCTTCTGCTTCCTTTGTTGGGCCCAGTCTTTTTCTTCCTGGACTCAAGGACTTCTGCAGCAACCCAGTGTCAGTTGTTCTCAATTCCTCTATTTATAGTCAAGTCATCACTTGAAGTCCTTAGTCTCCTTTTGAGAAATTCTCCCATAGCGATATTTTCATAAGGTTAATTTTCAGGTGAATTGGTTGCTGTTTTGACATTCTTGCTTTCTTTTCAGACATCTTTTCGTTCCTTTCCCTTTTATGCTGGAAAATTATTAGATATGCAAGAACAAAACTCCTCAAAGCTATGCACCAAAAGCCTATTAAAAAGAGGCTGCAAGCAGAACAGTGTGAACGCACGTCAACACCTGAGTGTTTCCCAAGTGGCTCTAGCACTCAGTGGTGTGATAACAAGACATGTGGGAGGATTTTTCTTGGCTTTTATCTTCCATATATTGATGCTTCTGACTTTTTAAAATTCATTTCATCAAGTGGCACTGCAACAGAAAAAACGGAAATGCAAGAACGAGAGAGTTCAAGGTGCTTGCAGTGGTATACGAAGTCTTTTGCCTCCAGGCCATCGTTTCTAATTCAGCACAAGTTGGCAGCCGTCAGAAATCACTGCCAACTGACAGCTGTTTGGTGGCCAACACGAAGTGATTTAGCTAGTAGTTCCTACTGGACAGATGTCTGCAGTATAGAAACTGTTGAGTATAGCTGGCATGTGTTTCATTTTCAGAGACGGGAAAATGTGGGTGTATCTCAACTGCAGCTACTTCGGTTTAGGAAGGTTAAACAGGATACCTGAATTTAGGCAACCAAGAACTCGGAACGTGCACAATTAACCCCCCGTCCCCACCTTCTGGGGTTAAATCCCGATGTTATGGTGCCTAACCCCTTGTAACACGTCCATTGTGTCTCCATAAGCACCGTGTGGTGAGGGAGAAGGGAGATCATAGCTTGGTCTCTACAGGTGGCTGTGCAGAGGGATGTGGTAGGAGACCACACTGTGGGGTGACCTACTCATCTGTACCCCACCAGCCGAGGAAGTTCTTCAGCTGTGTTGTCAATTAATATCTTTCTTGAGTGTAAGCAATCAATAACAAGGAGAAAGTAATAGGGGAATGAAAAGAATCTGATTCATCTTTCTTTGTGTGGAAATATGTAACACTAGAATTAATCTTTTGAAAACCACGAATTACTTTGTGTAAAATCTGCGCTACTAAGCGGAAAATCTAGCCTGCTGAGAAAAAAAAAAAAAGAGAATTCCTCAGTATAATATCTGGTTTTGTGGGGAAGGAAGGGGGAAGATTTTACAGTTTACAATATCACAGAGCTTTGGGATATTTAAACAGGCAAGCAAATGATAGGTTTGATTCACTGTTGCGAAAAGCGTTTTGAATTTTGGATTTGCAGCAGCAGTAGAGATTGCTTGAGCTAACAGAGATATGTGGTCAAGTTTCTACTGCTCCTTAATCTTTTTTCCATTGGCATAATGTAAAGCAGGCTTAAAATTGGCCTAGACGACTGGCTCAATCATCTGCTTGTGTGGGATGTGGAAGTGGCACAGAGCACTGTTCAGGAACTCCTGCTTTTTCAAGGACAGGGCATTGTCAGAGCACTTGGATGTGTATTGGCGGCTGGAATACTCGCTGCTCAACTCCGCAGTTGAATCTGCTACATTGCCCTGACAAACATTGCCCTGTCATATCTGTCCAGCGCTGCAACTGGTACCACACTGCACAGAGTTACTATGCTTTCCTGCTTTAGTTTCCGATGAGACGGAGTTAGGTTTTGCAACACCGAGCGTGGCATACTTGTGACAGTATTTCATGTGTTTGAAAACTCTGCATCAGTTTTTGTTTTTTAACATTGTCATAGAAAAGAACCCAAACAAATTCTTCTAAATTTGCCTTGTTCTTTCGTGCTAGAGTTAAATCAGATTGCCTTTGGAGTTGTAAATGGAATTTATTTTCTTTTATTCTAATATTGTGTCACGTTATTCATTTTACCAAGCCTGACTGTAACTTTCCTTGGTGGTTCTTCCCTGCAGATATTGATGAGTGCGCTGCCAAGATGCATTATTGTCATGCCAATACTGTGTGCGTTAACTTGCCTGGATCCTATCGTTGTGACTGTGTCATGGGCTTTGTCCGCGTGGATGATTTCTCCTGTACAGGTGAGCTCTTAGGGATACAACAATAGTAGCGTGTTCTGTGTTATCCGTATTACTCGGCTTCTAATCAGTCCCTGTGCCATACCAAATGCCACGTACTAGCTGGGCCTCTGCCGGCATAAAATTTAGACACAAGCAAGGTAGGATTCTGTAGGTAAATCTGGTACGAGGTACTTTTCCTATGTATGGACCCTTTGGGATTAATTTGGAGGGTGGCTCAAGAAGCTGTGCACACACCGAGTGCTGTTGTCAACCAGGATGTGGTCCCTTCACGTCCCACGGCTGGCTTGCGTGTGAGGTGCAAAGGCTGAGGTCAGATCACACATGTAGTTAGAGGAAAGAACATTTTATTGCCTGTGGTTTGAAACTGGTCAGTGGATTGAAACGTGAGAAATTATCCAGGAGGAGAAGTTTTCTGGACCGAGCTGAGACAAATACGTAAAAGTAAAACTAAAAATGTATAAAGTCCTCAAAACCGGTTATTATTAGGTGGTTTGGAAATTGTTATTAATGCTTAGAATCAATGTCTCTAGGACTATGACACATGTTATTTAGAAAAGAGAACCAGCGTGCTAGGCAATAAATCTAGTGATTCTTTTTTAATACTTGTCAGCAAAACGAGCTTTAAAAATTCTTAGCAGAAAGTAGGTAGGTCTCATTTCCATCCAGAAGTTTTTAAGGGACCTTCTCTGGCAGTCTCTGGGAAAAACGTGAGAAGCTGCTGAAACACTCAGCCCAGCTATACCTAACTGGATAACATCTTTCAATCATGATGCTCCAGAAAAGCTGATCTCAGGATTATTTTGATGTTGAGCCCGTTGGGCAAAGGAGGAAAATATCGGGCACATTCATTGAAATGGAAATAAGTCAGCTTGACACAATACCGTGTTTAGACTTGTGTTGGGTGGGCTATTTTATCAAGTGGAAAGATGGCACAGGAGTATTCAATATAAGAATGATTTCTGGCCCAGAACAATTGCATTGTAATGCGCATATTATCTTTCGGGAAGGTCGTTAGAAATGTTGACTTTTGTGATGACAGCAGGTCTTGTAGCTAAGATGATGTAATTTATAAAAACTGTAGGAAAGTCCTGCCCGCCTCTTGAGAGAGGATGATACTGAATAGCTGTCAGGAAAGGGATTTTTATTTTGCCCAGAGTCGTCATATCTCTATAATATATATCTCTTGAGTAAACTGTTGAGTTTTTCTTGATCTTTTATAATCTGCCATGTCAGAAAAGTTTCAGACCTTAGATTTTGTTCTAAATGTCGGTGCTGTGTGAGGTAGCGGCCTTAACAGTGATGGGGAAAGTGTTTTTGATAATCTGACACTTGCGTTCCATATATGCACTACTAATTTCATAATGTTCCTTTCCTTCCAGCAAGGCACTATCATTAGGCATACAAATAGTTTAGAAAGCAGGGTATTTGTGATTTACAGAAAGTGTGAAGTAAGACAAGTTACTTGACAGTAATGGGTGAATATTCATTTAAAGTGCATGCACAAAAAAAAAATACAGAACAGGTATAAGAACAAAATAATAGAATGAGTGAGATAACTGTTTCTTGCAGGTTTATTATCTTGCTAAAATTACTTCTTTTTTGACATGACAATTAAAAAGCACAGCAAGTGTGTAACATAGATGAGGAGAAACTTGTTTCATTGCCTGTTGTATCTAGAAATAATTGTATGTTACAGTAATAAATGTATTTAAAATAAGTATTGTGCAATAGAAGCACGAATCCTGGTTTTGTATCTTGCATTATCATAGAATCATAGAATGATTTGGGTCACAAAGGACCTTGAAGATCATCTCGTTCCAACCCCCTGCCATGGGCAGGAGCACCTCCCACCGGACCAGGTTACTCAAAGCCCCGTCCAGCCTGGCCTTGAACACCTCCAGGGGTGGGACATCCACTCCTTCTGTGGGCAGCCTGTTCCAGTGTCTCACCACCCTCACAGTAAAGAATTTCTTCCTAATAGCCACTCTATATCTCCCCTCTTTCAGTTTAAAACTGTTACCCTTGTCCTATTGCTACGCTTTCTGATGAAGAGTCATCTTTCCTGTAGGCCCCCTTTAGGTACTGGAAGGCTGCTATAAGGTCTCCACAGAGCCTTCTCTTCTCCAGGCTGAACAACCCCAACTCTCTTCATAGGAGAGGTGCTCCAGCCCTCTGATCTTCTTCATGGCCTCCTCTGGACTCTGTCCAACAGGTCCATGTCCTTCTTATGTTGGGGGCCGAGAGCTGGACGCAGTACAGCGTGGAGTCTCACCAGAGCAGAGTAGAGGGGCAGAATCCCCTCCCTCGCCCTGCTGGCCACACTGCTTTTGATGCAGCCCAGGATGCGATTGGCTTTCTGGGCTGCAAGCGCACATTGCCAGCTCATGTTGAGCTCCTCCTCAACCAACACCTCCAAGTCCTTCTCAGGGTTGTTCTCAATCCATTCTCTGCCCAGCCCGTATTTGTGCTTGGCATTGCCCTGACCCATGTGCAGTACCGTGCACTTGGCCTTATTGAACTTCATGAGGTTTGCACAGCCCCACCTTTCAAGCCTGTCCGGGTCCCTCTGAATGGCATTCCTCCCAGTGTGTCAACTGCTCCACACAGCTTGGTATTGTTGTCAAACTTGCTGAGGATGCACTCAATCCCACTGTCCATGTTGCCAACAAAGATATTAAAGAGCACTGGTCCCAATACCGACCCCTGAGAGTTGCTGCTCATCAGTGGTTTCCACTTGGACATCGAACCGTTGACCACAACTCTTTGAAAGCAACCATCCAGCCAGTTCCTTATCCACCAGGTGGTCCATCCATCAAATCCATGTCTCTCTAATTTAGGGACAAGGATGTCATGCGGTACAGTGTCAAATGTTTTGCACAAGTCCAGGTAGATGATGTCAGTTGCTCTTCCCCCGTCATAGAAGGCCACCAAATTTGTCTTTATGTTTATAGAGACTTTAATTATGTTTGTACAGACTTTTCCTCTCACGAATCTTAAAAAAAGAAGTAAAAATAATAAAAAAAGTCAGGCCGCAGATGCTTAACTAGTTCCCCCTCATGCTGGCACCAATGGATAGCAAGCACAAGCGAAATAGATTGTAGCTATTACTCAGGTTTTAAAATTTATTTCTCTTTATTCAAACAAAATAAATGAGAAAATATCTTATTATTGAACCACGCATTTGGGGACAATCTGAAAGCCTGAGATGGGTTGGCGTTCTGATTACAACTGATTTTTTTGTATATGGGGTCAGGCTCTAATAGGTTTGAGATAAGGGTTAATGAGTTTCAAATGTAAGCACTTGAGGCACGTGCACAGCGTTGCGTGTGTTTTATGCGATGTTGACCTAAAAGCAGAGTTGTTCCACAGAGACGGAGGTATCATGTTTTGGGAAGTCCGAGTCTAATTCATCGAGGTACAAAGTCGTCATCTGCTGTTGAGCAGATTCTGTGCGTTGCTGGGCAGGCCTGTGCTTGGTGGCCTTGCTGGCTGGCCCCTGTGCTCTGGTGGCTTTCAAAAGGTGGAAAGCGGTCATATGTGGAAGCCATGAGTCGGAAACAATTTTTAAGCTGAATGAAATCTATCAATTTGATACTGAGGGGGTTATCTTTATAAAAAGAAATGAAGTGAATATTGAAATGCTCGGCCAATTTGATTTGAGCAGGATTAAATTCAAATGGATATCACTGAATTTTAAATACGCAGTTTCCAGTGTGTTTTCTTATAACCATGCACCTTTCTCAAATTAAACTAACTTGTACTTGTTTGGTGCTGATGAAACTTTTTTTCCCAAAACAATTTTTGAATAATATTTCCCATTTCTGATCATGAGAACTGTGGAATAGGAACTTCCTGTGGTTATCAGTAAGAAGCTACTGTGTTGGAAGCTGTGCTGATTGCATAGAAAATGCGGCCACAGAGACAGAGTGCCTAAAATAATATCCTGGATGAAGCCTACAATTATATTAAATTCTGAACTATCATTTAAAATTAAGTTGTGGCTGTTTTACTAAATAATCAATATTCAGTCTCATATAAGCAGAAGACCTGGTGCGTTGAGGTTCGTCCCATGGTATTTTGTGACAGGTTAGTAACAGCAATAACTTTAACCTGCATTCGCCAAGAAGGGTACATTAATGGTTTTCTCCTCGCCTATTCCTAGAGCTCAGAGCTCTGAATTAAGTTGTTGAGTGAAGGACAGTTTTATTAAGAAAAGTTACCCTTGACTAGGAAGCTTCTTTCAGTCTCTTCCTGGGACACTGACAGGTTGTTTATCTGTTCTCAGGTAAATCACGGTCTTGCCCATTCTGAAAATGGCAGCAAGATTTGCTGCTCCAGATGCTCTCATTTACTGGAATCTACTGATTTAAAGCATTTTTATTGACTTCCACAGGTTTTTACTCTGCTTTCTTGTTGAAAAATAACTTCTCTTGGGTTGCTTTCTTCTACCACACCAGTTTGAGAGTTTGTTTCAAAAGTGCTTTATTTAGTTTAGTGCTTTTTGAAGCATTATAAATTACATAATAAAAATCTCATGATTTTAGCTTTGATGGACTGCATCTGCTCTCTGGTATGATTTTGAAAATGCATGTATATGCTTTTCTGTAGTTTGAAATGACAATATATAGTTTCTATGTCCCACTGTCATTCAATCAGGTAAACAAATGCTGTTTCGTCTTAATAGGCTATAAGTTATCTGTAATAATGAGATATATCATGCTGATATAAAGAGGAAACAATGTAGGTGGGTCTCATCTCTTTTTTGCATAGTACTGGCACTTTCTATGAAAACCATCATCATGATCGTGATGAAGATTCCTGGCCTTTAACATCTATGATAACCACTTAAAAAATATCCCTCATTTTGCAATGTTTTCCTTGGGGCTGTGTGGGACACTGAAAACTTCCTAAAATCCTGCAGTCGTTTGAAGAATAAGTTGTCTCAATTTGTGTAGTCACTGCTGTGCTTGAATACTCTGATTTGGGGTTTTAACTTTTTTTTTTTAAATTTCCTACAAATATTCACTAATTATGTACTAAAGCTTAAAAAAGACCTTTACAAATGAGAGTGCCAAGAGGTTTTTGTTCCTCTATTTGCATGTATTACTCATGGCCTTTTTGCAAAATGAAGAAACTTCCTTTGGACTCAAGAAAGACTTGGCCCATTTTGCCCTAGGGGCATCTTTTCAAGAAATAGTACGGAGAGTTATCTGGCCGCCCAGCGTATGTCAGCAGCACGTTCTGCCAAAATCCAGTGTGACCGATACGCAAACCTCCTCCCTCCTCTTTATGCACCGAGCCGTGCTGACAGATGTTTTTCCTCCGTGAAAGGAATCCATCTCCAGATCTTACTGTGGAGTAGTTTTGTGCAGTTCTGCATGATGTTTGAATACTGGACTGTGCTTTTAACCCTTCTTTGGTCCTCACTTTTTGTGATAATGTTCACAGAACTTCCTTTACCTTTGGCTTCTCCTTAGCAATGAGTCACTAAAATAATTATATGTTACACTTGCCAAAAGCAAGCCCTTATCTGCCACAGAAGCATGAAGTATTTTCAAAATACATCATTCTGTATTTTAATTCTGTGGAAAAATTGATGTTATATAGAAATATATTGTTTAGAAGAGGTCTTAGAGTTTAAATGTTAGTGTTTAGTTTATACGCTAATTTGAAGCACAATATGGGTAGAGAAGAGGAAGGAAGAAAACCTAATGATTTTGACACGTTATCCCGTAAGTCCCTTCACTTCCGTCCTATGTGGTTTCTGGAGTAGCGTTCAGTTTTGAATCTAACACACCTTTCAGAACAAGCCCTTCTGCTGCATGAAAAGTTGTGCTTAAAGCATAGAAAAAACAAAGAGTTCTGAGAAATCTCAATTTCAAGGGAAAAAAACAGCAGCCCACTCCTCCCTGCTCTTCCCTTCTCCTCCCTGCTCTTCCCTTCTCCTCCCTGCTCTTCCCTTCTCCNCCCCCCCTGCTCTTCCCTCCTCCTCCCTGCTCTTCCCTTCTCCTCCCTGCTCTTCCCTTCTCCTCCCTGCTCTTCCCTTCTCCCTCTCCCCTATCTGTCAAAGGCAACTCAACTGCAGAAATTTCCTGCTATGGTTAGAACAAACGTTCAAATTGTTTGCTGTCACTAAAATTGATGCCTGTAGATTTTTTTTTTTTTGTTACTGAAGTTTATCTGTCAGGTTCAAGGTGGTGTAGTTGACCCCATAATACTACTAATAATGCAGCAAGTTTCACGATGGTGAAGTGGCAATCTCAAAGGGCAAGTTACTGGCTTCTTGTCCAGAACCACTGGATGTGTTTGAAAAAAGACCTGAATAGAAGCTTTTAGGCAGCCAATTGATAATACAGTCACTTTCTGAAAGACAGTGCTTTTTCTGCAATCTAATCTACTGACCCTCTTTTCCCCCTTTTCCTTTTTGGTGAACTAAATTAGCATTCAAGGAAAGAAACATTAATAGTTTTGGTGTGGCACTTGAACTTTTGAAGTACTGTGCAGGGTCTTGGATGTTCACAGAAGTCAGTAAACAAATGTTAGCACTGTTCACGTGATGGCCTGGAGCTGGTGAATTGATAGACATGTCTGCTAGCTGAAAACCCAAGTCTGGGTCAGCAGGCAAGGTAGGTCTGTGGTGGGATAGTTTTCAGGTATGTTTTGGGGAAGAGCTGGCTTTAGATCCTGCTGTTCTAAAGGACACCATTAGTGAGTATCTTGTCTAGCACTACGTAATTTTTAAAGAAACATTATGAAAATATTACTTGGGTTAGGGTCATAGTTATGTGTCACCATTTATAGGTTAGGTAGCAGATGTTCAGCACAGTGGGTAGGACTGAGGATAAGGACCTCAGGCAGAGCTTGGACCCTCCTGGTTTTACTTGCCTCTAATATGTCAATCGATATACACTGCTCTGAAGCATTCACTGCTTCGGAGTCCACTCTGTCCTCTACATGCTGAGGATGTCCCATTGTCCTTCTACGAGCTGCATCTTGATTTGTGTGCTTGTCTTCTCACTGCACTGTATCTTCAGGGCAACAGTCGGGCATTTCCAAATGCATTTGGAAATTGCTCTTAAACCAGCCTGAATGAATGACACTGATTATATTAACCGAGCAGGCACAAAATGCTGTTATGCTGGTCTCTCCTTTCCTGAGATCAAGTGCTAAAAGGCAGGACAGGACTTAGCTCCTAGTTTTAGGCAGTACCCTTCTGTTTGAACGGCAGACAATGGCACCTCTGTTCCCAGAACTGTAAAGGGAAGCGTTGTCTAGTTCCAGGTGCCTTGAAATGCAGAAACATTTATTTCAAGTCCCTCACTGGGCTGTTTGCCCAGTTCAGCAGCAGGTAATCTATGCACCAGTGGGTATTGTCTGCATCGGAGAGCATTTCTTTGCTCTGCAGGACAAGTCAACAGCAGACTGGAAGAGTATTGAGTCAATCCAGCAAAACAAAAACAGAGCGATTCCACATCAGATGACTGATACGCAGGTCTTGACTCAAACCCCATTAACTCAATAGAAAGCTTTCAATCCATTCATTTTGGCTTTCGATAAGTCCCATAGAGAGATAACTAGTGCACTCTTGCCATAGGGAAGCTCTGTTTATAATAATACCAAAAAGGATGACTCTTTTGTGTTGTCAGAGTATGCTGCGCTAACATGGATAAGGTAGCTTCTCAATGCATCCCTAGAAGGCTGGTAAGTATTTAATTGCTGTTTTGGAAAAGGGGAAGCTGAGGCATTGTAAGAAGTGGAGCATCTTGCCCAAAATCATGCTGAGACGGTGGCAGCATCGGAGAGTCTAGTAAACAAAGTCAGAAAAATTGGACACGGGAAAAACACAGACTTAGACCAACAAGGATTCAGTGAACAGCGAGGTTTGTTTTCATAGGAATTGATATTTTCACAAGAAAGAATAGCAGTTCGTTGAAGCACAGTGTGTCTGGGCCCCGAGTAACTACACGACCTTCATGGTATAAATCTTCTTCCTCTTTCCATGCAGTTTTGTAACATCTTTTGTTACTTTGGTGTTGAATTATTTCCCAGTCCTCTAATTTTAAATGCCGTGTTACATTCTTTTGTTCCCGACTTCACCTTCATTTACTGGGTTTAACTGCAACATTTTTTACATTTCTTCCTTTAAAAAAAAAGCCGTTGGGAAACTGCGTATTATTTGCTCCTAAGTGCTTTCAATCTGAGGAAAAAATGTACTAAAAATGTAATATTTATAGTGATTTAAATTCTTCACTGGTAAATAGTTTAATTAAACATCTTTGTGCTTTCCTGTGCTCTAGGCATGGAAGTGTTGCTAATTTGTCCAGAGGAGCTGGTAATCCTTTCAAGTCTTTTTGACACATTGATTTTCTGTAACTTTATTAATACTAAAATTCATTAAACAGCTGACCGCAAATCATGCAGATAGTTGTATTTCTTGACTTAGGCATAATTAGCATTTTTACATGATTTCTTTGCTGCAGCCTTTTGTGCTGGTATATATGCTATCGCAAAAACTTAGTATTTCAAACTGTTTTGCATATGCATGTTCATGCTTATGCATAAACTTAAGCATTAAGATCATGCTTAAAAATAATAATATTGATTTATTACTCATTCAAGACCCATGAATGAAACTGTCTGCCTAAAGAACAAGGGCAGGGGTGAGCCTTTCCACGTCATCTGGTCAGCATTTGTCCTGAGCTCCCTTATGGAAACATTTCTCTGTAGGACTAAATCCATTTCTACGGCCCACAAATTCTTGGTTCCTAAATCTAGCAATTACTACAAGCAGTCTGCGAGGTGAGAGATGGAATGAGAGCCACCACGCTAATTTCTTAGTGGGAACAAACTATCTTGAAAACATGCAGCAGCTGCAGGATCGATGTCAGTGGCTGGAAGCAAAAAGCTCTCATGTTTTAGTCATCTGCTTCCACCGTAAGTGTTAATGCCTTCAGGACTGTAACTTGCTTGTGGGAAAGAGTTTACTCAGTCAGGTTCTGATTTTTTTTGGAGCTCTAACAGCTAGGGTTTGTCACCTTCTTTGTTTAAACAAGCAAAAAAATTCTCCCATGCTGTATTTTGTTTCTAGAAACCATTTGTAACAAACTCTTTGTTCTTCGGACACAGAATTGAACTCTCCTACTAAATCATGGAAGTAACTGAATCATAGAGAAGGGCATCTGGCTCACCAGTCCTCCGCAAGGCAGGATCCATGGAACCTTAGACATCCTTTGTCTTATGTGTTCTTAAAAAAATCCTAACAACTTCAAGGAGGGAAATTCCTTAATCCCCTTTTTGTGGTGTTCTCCCCCCCCTCCCCAGTACTTACTCCTTTGCCAAAATTTAAGCCTGTCACCTCTTGTCATATTCTTAGTGAACACGGAGAACGCTTTGACCTTTCTATTTGTGGTCCTTTTCAATATTTAAAATCTCTTTTCATGAATATGCTTTATTCTTCTCACCCGTAACCTAAAAGCCTATTTTTAGGTTTATGTTTTTAAGTTTATTGTTGAACAGTACAAAATATTCTAAGGGGGGTTTCTTCATAACTTCATGTTTTCCCTTCAGAAAATTCTGGGTCGGTGCCCCCAAACTTTTGATGCCTCACAGAAGTTTTTTTTAGTGTTGAGCTGCAAGATTGTTGATGTGTGTCGAGGAAGATGCTCTAAAGAATGGTCCCAGGTAAGAGGTGCATGGGGTCGGCAAGGCAAACAGACAGATGTGGCCTAAACGTCTCCCATACTGATTGTTGGAGTCCTGGGTTCTGTTAATGTCTGCTGCCAAAGGCTGGTTAGCCAGGCACGATGCTGACCACGTTGGATAGGAATTCTCTATTTGCCCTGCTGTATCCTCTTTTTTCTGTTCAAACATTGTTCAGCTAGACAAAGAGGAAACGTCAGATAGATGACTAATGGCCACTATAGAGACAGACTCTCTATAGTGTTTGCTTTTGGTGCTTGAGTGGGTTGTGTGGCTTCTGTGATTTCACAAATAATGACCACGTTACTGTTGGAAAATATTAGGAAGAAAGGCTCAAATGCTCCTCCGATCTGCATGTGTACCTTTTGCAGTGTGTAGTATCTAGAGTCTGGCGTGACCCAAATGTGTACAGCGTATGGCACATACACATGCATTTTTTCCAAAGAAAACCCATTCAGAGGAAGAGGAGCCCGTTCGCATTGGAACATGGGGAGTGCCAAATTCCTACCACTTCGATTTAAGGAACGGTGGAAGGGGTCAGGGATGCAACCGCTGGACCTCTAGAAAGGCCAGAAACTTGCAGTATATTAACTTGGATTTGACAAGTGTGTAACTTGGGGGTTTCCTCCTGCAAGGCAGTGTGTTGTGGTGGCTGAGACTAACTAGTCTGCCAAAGAACAACTGGCATATCTGTGCAATGCTGTGCAGCATTTTGCTGCTCTGCTGTTTACCTTTGTATTCGCTGCTTGGATTTAAGATTTCTAGAGTAAGGCCTTTATTTCTGAAACAAAGGAATTATCTAAAGCTTGTTAAGCTCAACAGAAAATTTTCCATAAAGTTCATGGTGCTTACGTCTGATGGGCTTTTCTGACAGTGAGAAATATGTATGACAAAGGCTTTTGCAGGTCTTGTTTTTTTCCTTTTTAAATCTAAAGGTGTATTTTATATGCAAGGAAATAATATATTAATATTTCTTACTTTGCTATGATCTCATTTTTATACCTGTGCTGAATATTTCATAAATTTGTGCATATCGATTGGGAGAAAGCTAATATTTTATTAACCACTATCGATTCTTGAGTGTCAATTACTGTATACAAGTGATCAAAGAATCACCTTCTGAGCCATCTTAGCTTCTGAAAAGACCTTAGGACCCTGGTTCAATGATGGGCATCCGTTATTTGTTTGAAGTGGCTGGGGTTTTGTGTAAGCCCTGTTTAGACATGCAATGTAGATTGGCCAACTCTTACTTTGCTGCTTCTGCAGCTTCCCAGATAACTTCAAATATGCTTTTTTTTTTTTCCAGCGGAAATGCGTGTGCTAGGGGGCGAGGGACAGGGCAGAATGTCTGTTGCTCTGAAGGCATGCAGTGTGGCTTGTCCGTTTGGGTGGTCTCATTCTGGTTTTGGAGGACCTTTAAGTTCTGTCTGTGAACAAGAGTATAAAGGTATATTATGGGTAATATTTGCAGGTGAGCGTTAACGTGTCTGATAACCTATCTATCCTAATTTTATTCCTGAATTTGTAAACTTCAGTGAATAACCACAAATCTGGTAGTGTTGCCTTGCTGAAATGTTTGTGAAATAATTTTAAAGGGTGTAGAGGAGCTGCTGCTGGCAAGCAGACTTGCTTGGTCCTCAAGAAATATAGCCTTTGGGAATAGCTCAGGAAGGGGGAGAAAGAGGGTTGCTTTGATCTATCACTTTGTAGTTAATATTTTCATGCTTTCTCCTGTAGGCTTTTTGCCTCCTGGTATGAAACTTCCTATTTAGTTACATGATTGCATGTAATAATTGCTCAAACTGGGGATATTTTGGACTCTCCCAGAAATAACTCTTATTCATTGTCAGAGAAGTGGGACAGAGCTAGGCAAATGAATGACCCAGTCTTGCTAATCGCGTTCCCATTAGAATAGTCTATTGCCACTTTTACGAGCTTAGATTTTTTTTTGTTTCTTTTCAGAGTTTACAAATAAAGTTCATTTTTAGAAAATACAGTTGATGCTGCTAGACTGAGATAATCAGGTGCTTTGGGGAAGGCTTTCCTGTTATGACAGTTGATAGCGGAAGGGGCCAGAAAACGGGTCTGCCAAGCAAAGGATAAGGATGGCCATGGAGAGACAGCTTAATGACCTGCAAGGGTAAAATATTTTTTTCCTGTTATTTATGGTGAGGAAAAGTTTCCATGTTTTCAGGATTCTAGGGACTTGTTTTAGTCTGTTTTGTGCTTCTCATAATGGAGGGTTCCGTTTCACATAATTTAACGTATAACACCTTTCATAACGCCAAACTATCAACCAGCTTTTGTCCTTTCTGCTAGTTTTTGGCTGGCTTGCTTTGTTGTTGCTTTTTTTGCTTTGAAAATAGCATAAACAAAAGTGGTATTCTGAGGAATATCTGATGTAGCAAATTCTTCTGTAAATTAGGAGCGTGCATGTTTAGGCACGCATGCAGCCCACAAAGGGGCAGAGGAACCCTCTGATCTTTGGAGCCTTGCTTTCAGATAGGTTCCTTGGTGTCTATCCAGTTCTGAACTGCATCCTGTAATTTACTTAGGTCGTAAATGTGGCTTTGCAATAAAGCAAAGACATTTCCAAATGTAATCACATTCTACCACAACATAAAATGTTATTGTCTCTTTTGCATGTGCTCTGTCCTTTTACTTCACTCTTTACATGCTTTTAAGAATCCCCAAACCGCAATGATGCATTATGCAAAATCATCAATTATAAGTGATTTATGAGTAGAAGACGTAAACAGTTGTCTTGCCTGGCTTTGCAGTGTCTGGATGCGCCTCATAACAGAACGGGCAAAAGCAAGAAGGTAGACTCCATCTAATCTCGCTCTACTGTTGTACATCCTTCTCTTCTGTGTAGGTCCCTCCCCTCCTTGCCCTCATTTCATCATCAGTACTCTCTCACCTTTGGGAAAAAGAGCTTGCACATGCGGAGTACTGCGATGGCGAAGTCTTGCAGGCTTTCTGTGACCTAACGGAGCAGGTAGCTGTGTGCCGACTGGCAGCCCTGCATGAGCCCCGCTCTGATCGGCAGCATGCTATAACTGCTCCCGGGGTACTGGAGGGCTCGTGGGATATGTCAGATCTTCAGCGACAGTGCAGGGAACCTCACATCTCTGAGACGGTGATGAAATGCTAGAGAAAATCACATTTATGATCTGAGCTTGGGCCGGGGTCTGCCTTTCGAGGAACATGGCACTCTGGTGTGGATGTCAATAGGCTCAATGTCTTTCATTACTAGCATGGCCCCATCCAGCTTGGGGTTCAGTCTTAGGCATGGGGGTTAATCCTTTCTGTCTAGGAAAAAGGGTAGCTAAATGTATTTAAAAGGATATTCAGTTCCCGTTTCTCTATCTGGCGTGCTAAAATCACTTACTACAATCTTTTGATCGATTCACTCCACTCTTAGGAAACTAAGTTTATTGTACTCTTCAGCAAAGGTTCAAAATCCACGGTCCAAGTCACTCTTCTCTGCCCAGATGTGGGGTCTCTAACTATTGCAAGCTCAAGTATGATGTATGCGGCACCCGATGATGCAGGTTCCTTTGTATTTTTCCTTGTTGCTGCTGTTAGAATTGGACCACTGACTGGGATTATTCAAGTAAACAAGTTACAAATGAAAATTAAGGAAACAAAAAACGTTAAGTAATATTCCTAGCTGATGTGAAATGTGTGACAGTAACAGGAATGGCAGATCTTACAGAATTGTTTCCTCAGGGCATCAGGCAGAGTGAAACATATAAACACACATGCTGTCTTTCATGGTTGATGCTTCCAAAAGAAGCAGAAAGGACTGTTTTTTAAAGGCAACAGGGCAGCCTTGTTCCATCTGGACTGCTAAAACTTATGACCAGTTTTGAGTGATTGAGTATCCACAGCTGAACATTATTGATGATACGTGTAAAGACAACAAGAGGCTTCTTTATTGCACAGAAAATGAAGAAGTTGTATAAAAAGTCAGCTGGAAAGACTTAATCCAAGGCATTAATGGAATTTGAAATGTAACTTCTTTTAAAGGAACTTTGGAAACAGAAAGCTGTAATGAGATTGGCGAATTTAACAGCCCTTTCATATTCTCATATGTAATATATTCAGGTCTCTTTTTCAAGGGTGCAGCCTTTTGCATATATTTTATCAATAAACAGTCATATAAGAATTTTTGACTTGGAACAAACTCACTTGTGAAAATTAGCAGGGAGGGGATTTTAATGTTTTTTTTTTCTTTACATGTGGCTTCATGTAAAAAAGTTTCATGGCTATAAGTAGTCAGGTAACAGTCAACACTGAGAGTGCTCAAAGTGAGGTTGCCTACAAATACCCAAATCCAGAGGCTGGGATTATAGCTGGTAGAAATCAAACTGTATATGCTTATTTAGGTCTACTGTCAAAATGGATTTTGAAGTCTCTTTAGTTGCTGCTGCTTTTGATTTGTTGCTCCGAGATTGTTGATTTATTAAAAATCATCTGTGCCATTAGACTGCCTGTCAGGATCCGTAAATTGGATCGGGGACCAAGAGCAGTTATTACCCTATGTGGATTTTGTTTTTGCGCTGCAGAAAAGAGGCTAATTAATTCACTGACAAGATGAATTCATGCTTCTTTTGAAATATGAAGCCCTTACCTGATTATTTTTTTCTGAAGTCCGTAAAGATTATTTTCTTACATTATTTCAATGGGTTAACTGCCTTTATAGTCCAAATTTCTCTTCTCGTGGAAAGCTTAGTGTTCTTAACACAGTTAACTTGAGATGCTGAGTTTAAAACAGATTAGCAAAATACAGAGAACTAGAAACTAACGCTGCATTAAGGTTAAGTGCTTATTGTGCTTGGTATATGAGTACATTCAGACAGCTCTTGAAGGACATTAACAGATCAATTTTGAATCCTGTGCTGTAGATCGTCCCAGTTATATAGGTTTTCCAGCAGCAGATGGTTTGAGGATGAACCACTACCAAAATAAAAAGCTGTTATTCCTGTTTTATTAGCATGATGCAAGTCTTAACAGTTCACAGTTTGTATACTGAACAAATAAAGGTAATATGTAAATATGCCTTACAAAAAGTCAGGATCAGACCTAAGAACTACTCAAGTTATTGGAAAGATTTTGCAACGTGCTGAGGATGCTGCTGCAGGGAGGTGTTGGCTTTCCAGTCAAAAGTAAAACTTGTCAAGCAGGATCTGAGCCTGCAAAGTATTAAGCATCTGCTGCAAAATTTTAAGTTCTTTTCCTTTGTGAACGTTCATGTGGGTAGTGGGTTGTCAGCAAATCTCTGGAAGGGTATGTTTTGGACTCTGCTTTGAGGAACCTTTCTGTCCCTCTATGTGTTACGTGGGAATAGAAATTAAACAAGTTTAGGTGGTGACTGAGGGCATTTATTCTGTAAACAGCTGGACCTCGGGCTATCTGTATTATTTTTTTAGTCTTTTTGTAGCTCAGACTTGTGTTTTTTTCCTCTAACCGTATTTAAGAGTGCAAGCTACTTTTCGAACAGAGTTTGCTTATGAAATAAAGCAACAGCTCTTTTAAGATGTTAAAAAAAAAAAAAAAAGTAAATTGCTAGCATGGAGGACTTTTTCCAATGATTTCTTTAATGAATCCTGCTTGTGTTTCTCCTTGTTGGCAGCTCTACAGCCACAATAATTCTGTGCAGAGAAAGGTCTTCTGACCTTATCTTTTCTTTTCTGTCTTCTGAAAATAGCACTTTGAGTGATCGTCTCGGAATAATTGTTTGTATTATTCCATTAAGTCTTAGGAATATAAAGCTAGAGTCCATTTTTAAGCTATGAAATTTACGCGTGTGGTGTTTCTTACCTTATTTCTATTAATTATTAGTAGTACTAATTGCTAGTATTAGATGTGCATTTTTACAGAAATCAGATTTTCCATATATAACCAATGGTGGTCTGAAGATCCTGTAATAGTTTTTTTGCTCTCTGATTATTCACAGTTCAATATGATGTTACCTTTTAGAAAAAATTTTGTAAAGATAAAACGCCATAAGTACCATAGGAAGAATAAATTGGAACTACTGTCCACTGGGTATGGCACAGGGTAGCCTGAAAATGGTATAGAAATACTGAACTAGTGCAGCGCCCTGCACAGGCAAATTTGCGTTGCCTCTCAAAGCTCTTGTGTGAGCCCTTTAAGAGCAGCATTGCAGAGACTAAAACTAAAACCTCTCCACTGTTATGAAAAAATTAATGATTTCTGCCCAATTGCTTGCTTTGCCTAAAATGAAAGATTATCATTTTTGTTCATTGAGTATGTTAAATCTTTATATAGTGCGACCGAACACATTAGCCTTTTCTAATGCAAAGCAATCAGAAAATCCCATTGACTCAATGCCTCCTGATAAAGAAAAAGGCAAATCTAATCTTTGAAGTGCACGCTATCTTTTTGCCTTCAATGATGTCTATATTTGCGCGATTTATAGGTAACTGCACGACCTGCCCTTTCTATGTTAGCTAAAAATCAGCAGGAAGACTATGGAGTGCGTGTTCAGCTTCCTCTTATGTGACACCTGCTTGAATGAATTTGAGTAGTCCTGTAGTGCTGGGTGAACTGGTGCAGCTAGCCGCAGGCGAAGGCAAGCAGGCCAACTGCCCGCTCTTCATCCTTCCCACAACCAAACTGACTGTAAACTTGGTCTTCTGTCAGCTGAACTCACAAAAAAACAAATGATTGAAGTGGTGTGAGCTGGAAGGCCTATTGTTGGGCTGCTCCAATAATCCTAGATAAAGTCCTACTCAAGATCTCTTCGGATAGCAGTCTAAAATCCATGATTGTTTCTTTTATTCAGATAAAATTAATTGCCTTTTTATTAGAATCTGGCATCTTGACCTGCAGTTGACCTAGTATTTACTCTCCGACAGCCAAGTCGGTTGCTTCAGAGAAAATGTAGGCCTCCCTGCAACTATAATATATCATAGAAGGAATCTCTTTTCCTTGGTTCCATCTAATGATCATTTTGTGCCTTGAACCATAACAATCAATAGTTTTGTAATTAAATCCTAGCTAGAAAAACTATTCATGATATTCATGTACATTAAGGGGCTACTATTTTGAATATTATTGGACTTAAACTCAATACCATCTGAAGTCTTTTATCAGTTAGACCTGTTTTGTAAATTGACTGTTTCTGTCTGTCCACCCTGATTTTTTTCACCTTTAATTTCAGCAAGCAAGAGAGCCTTTTTATTAATACTGGGTAAGAGTGTTTTCTACATTCTCTTACTTATTTTACATACCTTTGTCGTAGCTGCTATTCATTTCCTCATAAGTACTGACTAATCTTTGAAATCTTTTTATTCTTTTCTTTAAAGAAAACAAATGGGACCTTCCTAGGAAGAAAGTTAAGTAGATACATGAATATTATAGTGATCTTGGAAAAATAATCATTTTTATCACTTTCACGCTTCACAAAGAGGAGGATAATTGCTGCTATCTGTTTAAATCCTTCAAATGCTATTTGTTGGTATGATTTCAATTGGCCGCAATACATTATTTTCAATGCCCCTGCATTTTAAGCTCTAATGTGAAAATGTGATTACTTAACAGATGATAAAAGTAAAATTGCATCTGGAAACCAGTCAGGTTATTATGAAATATCTAATCTAATTAGATTAGGTGAACTTGTTGTGACTTAAACCAATCTGTTAGAAGCAACAGTCAAGGAACAATAACAGCCAGAGAGTATTTAACAACAACAATAATAATTATAGTCCTGAGATATTTCCATTTGAATCCTTCATGATCCTTCAAAACAAGAGTGCATTGAGTATCTTAGTATTTTTGTGTGTCGGTTACCTTAGTTTTACAATGAACCACAGATTACACACAAAATCCTATTGCAGGTATTTTTTCTCCTGTAAATATCTGTAAACTTCTCTTTTTCATTTTCTGTCTGTAACGGTTCAAATGATAACCCTTGAACTGCGTATAACTGCAGCAGAAGGGCAGGAAAGTTTAGCATTAGTTGAAATATCAATTTCGGACATTGTGTAATGATGATGTCTACATTTTTTCCTGTAGTTTCTTGACATTTGTGAATTGGTGCAGACAACAATGCTTCTGATTCTCCGCTACTTTTTAAATGCTATCTCATCTTTCTTTTATAATAACTGGAAAGAATATGCAAAACTTTGTAAGAATTACAATCACTCTTGTAGATACATTCTTGAATTTTTTGATGTTTTCAGTTCGCATACCAAGTATACACTTTTGTTTTGCTTTACAGAAAATACTGTTAAATATTCTGTTCTAGTTCATCTCATTTCATTTTCATTTGAGTTTATCCTCTCTGAGCCTCCCTTTTACCTCTTTTTTTTTTTTTTTAGCACTGAGTTGCATTTGTTACTCATTGGCTCTTTTTTTTTTTTTTTTTTTCCTCCAGAGAATCTAAAGCTATTTGTATTCTATTGTGCTATATTCCATGGCTTTGTCCTCCTGTATCTTTTCTTACTGGCAAATGGAACTAATTCGTATCTTATTCCCGTGCTGCCTCCTCTTTCTGTGCACAGCTGATAGAAATCTGAGTTAGGAGGTTTCCTCCTTTGTGCACGTAGTTCCGACGGACCCCATTTTCTGTTTTCTTCCTTTTATTCCTGTTTATTGTCTTTTAATCCTGTTGTACTTCTATGACTGTCCCAATGGTTATCATACCAGCATTGGTCAGAGATGAAGTGATCCACTCCAGCCTATGCAGAAAAGGAGAAAAGCCTGTCCCAAGATGAGGTGGTAATCCTGCTGTAGTTAATGATCTTTTGATAGTTCTGTTATTATTATACAACCTACATTGTGCCTTCTCAAGCAAGAAATGGCACTCAGTGAGCATCACAGAATAATAAATGTTTCTTTTTGAAAGGGTTTTTGAAAACCTTAGAACACACAGTCACGGGCTGTGATAATGCCAAGTAAGTATTTCAAAGAGAATAAACCTAAAATATGAATCTTCCCCATGAATTGTTCAGAAAAAGAATGGAAAATAGGATCAGGAGCCAAAAATTGTCACTGTTCTTTGTGTTAGAAACAAAAGATGGAAATTATTTTGGGTCTCGAACTAACCATTGGTTCACCCAGTCCAAATGTACCACTTCCCCTCGGGTGCTTAGGCTAGTGAAATTTTGGAGAAACATTGAAGCAAAAAATGCCTTGTGTAGCTGGCTCTTCACTACGGGGTGCTACAGGCTTATCTTAAGCCATCCTTTGTCTATGTTAAACATACTCATTTTTTAAGACACATTTCCCCTTTATTGTGCCACAGTTATTTAGTCGCATTTTTTTGGTGAAAAGGACAGGAGGGATCTCCTGATGCTTATTTTCTCCTTCTATTCTCTCAGTGTCACGCCTCTAGCAGGGATCTGCTGAGCTCTGTCAGACTATTTGTGAAGGCCCTTCCCAGACACAGCTCTTGTTGGAAGGGAGAGTTTAATATGAGGCTGCAATATGCATTGTAATTCAGGTCTTTCATAGGGTTAATTCAACTGAACTTCTCTTCCTACTTTGCATGGCTGCTTTGTGTAGGCTCTTTGGAAATAGAGCAGTTTTGCCAGTGCTGTTGTGGTCACTGGTGACAGGACTAGTGACATATCATTCATCTTTACCAGTGTGAATATTTTTTAGGATGCCAAACGTGTATCAATTAGAAAAGCTCTTTCTGGTTGAAAAAGATTACTTTCCTCTCATTACAAGAGAGTTAAAAGAATCAATACTGTATATGGATAATTTTTCAGCTAAAAGATTATTCCTGGTTGACCTTATCTTGCCTCTTGTTAAATATTTGAAACACGTTTTTATCCTATTAATTTTCTAAACTGCATGTGAACCCAGTGAGGTGTGCCCCAAAAGATGAGTTCCTTGGGCTGTAGGGGTATGAGGTCTCCCATTGAAATTCAATTTGTGGTTCCAGGCAATTGTTTTGTTACACTAATTTGTTTCATCTGTCATTTTCATCATGCAGTCACAGGGTCAAATTAGTATCAAAAGAAATCCTTTTTTTTCTCCTTCCAAGTTAAACTACTAATATTTAACTATTCCAATTGCTATTAATTTTTAACAGCTTAGTTCACGTGTCTTTTTCTGCGGTGTCGGAGGTCTTGTGACTCTTACGCATAAGGATCCTGCTCCTGTCGCCGTACGATGGAGATTAGATGGAGGACTCCTAGCTGACATCCCATCTGTATGTACAGGAGCTTGTGGCAGGAGATTTCCTCCAGGGAATTTGTCACCGTGATGCTGCAGGCCCTGTCTGCATGTTCACGTTTTCTTGAGGAGTAGTTAAAATCAAAAGCTCCATAGTCTTCTGTGGGAAAAGTTTACTTAATTACTCTAACGCTAATTTATTGCTGATTTCACCACTTGTGCAGCCTAGCTCTGGGATCCTTTGGAAAGGCATATACCTCTTCTCTGCAACGGTATTTTCTGTTGTTCGCAGACATTTGTCACGTGTCGCAGAAGTGACACGTGAGACACTGATCATTAATGATTATAATTGGGTTTGAGCCCCTTAAATGGAAGATGTTAAAAGGACTGAAATTGTAGTCTTTATCAAAACCACGTGCAAGCATTTCTTATATCACTTTCTTTCCTTCCCCTGCCCGTAGGACATGGGGGGCAGGAGACAGGGGAATCAGGAACCTTGTCTTTTCCTCTCCATATTCTTCTCCGGTGTTCTTTTAGGAAATACTCAATGAAGACACAAAATGCTTTTGCAGGGGTTAGAGGATAGTATCTAGAGCAGGAATATTATTTGATATGTAAAGTATGTCTTCATTTAAATAATGAAAGCATTTGATCTTTCTGTTTCTTGAAATTTTGTGACGCTAATGTCTGAGCGTGTGCCTCCTGACACCTTCCTCCAAATAATTTTATGGTGATTGTCTGTCTGATGCTTAACCTGTGACAATAAGTTTACATCTATCACTTTCTCAATGGGCTTTTGTCAGACTTGTTTCAGCCATTCCTTGTCTCGTTCAGTGATTATCAGCAACCCTCTTCAAATTCTGTCTTGATTATTTGCTAGTGCTTGTACATACGAGTGATCTCTGAAATGTCAGTGGTGTTCCAGCATGTCAGTGTGTTTACCTGTCACCTAACCGTGATGAATGTCAGGTTTCACTTAGATTCCTACCTTTTTGTTTCAAATGGTTCAAATATTCCAAAGGCACTCTTTCCCATTCTTGTCTGTTGGTCAACAATTTCATTGTGTGAGATGAGTTTTGCACTGACGTAACACCTTTCTAACCATTGCTTTACAGAAGAGGTGGCAAAAGTATCTTACTCACCAAGTCAAGTAGTCAGTTAATGAGAGGGGTGGAATTCAGATTGTGCCAGATGTTCTCACCCCTGGATTGTGCTTTCTTCTCTCAGGACATTCTGCAGGAAGGTCTGTGCCCAGTTTAGCTAACAGCATCATTGCTTTCTTATCTGAGCTGGAGTGCTCTATATATGATCCCACTTTTCTTCCCTGGAATATATTCTGGAATTAAATTGTAAGCAGTACAATAGAATGTGATAGGCATAGCTACACGTGTTTTGTGGAGGTTGTTTGTTGTGAACAAGAAACTTGTTCTTTAGAAGTTGGCCATCGCTTGATTCTCATTTCTCATTTTCTCTTTCCTTTGACTTCTGTCTCACTTTATCTAGTGAAACATTCTAATCCTTCTCCTGAAGTTCCATGCTTCCTTCATGATTTGTGGTTTTTAACCCCACTTTCTCTGTCTCATTGGGTGCATATATATGGATTTGTCTTGTCAGTATTAGGTACTCAAGCTAAGCACAGGATTTCATTGTGCCATCTTCTGTAAATTTAATTTTGCAGACGTTCCTCACACCTGGTGTTTTGCTTTCCTTCTTAATTAGCTCACGCTTTGCCAAAGGCTGAATGCAGTCTCCTAGTACCCACGGCAGAGAGACTTCGGGTAGCACTTTGTGAGTCAGTCGCTGGTTAACACTGAAAAGGGAGCCAGAAAATGAATGTGACTTCATCCCCCGGGGGCCCCTGGTCTGGATCTCCAGTGTGTTTCTGTAGCGCTTTCCGTGGTGTTTGACGATTTTGGGTACTTCAGGTTATGGCCTCTCTTCTCCCTAAAATTATGCTCTATTTTTTTTTAAGGAAAAGACACTTTTCTTGCATCATCAGTTTTCTTGGATATCCCTGTACTTGAATCCCTGTTTTTCTTGGGTAGTGATACATACTGCTTGTTACCACTTTTCTGTGACTTTGACTTTGCAGAAGTCTTTTAGAGCAGAATTCCCTGTTTGAATGAACATCAACCAACCATGAGCTTTTTTTCGGTCTCGTGGATGCTATGTTTGCCTATCTAAGTAATTTTTATTAAGTTTTACTTAAGTGATGAAAATGCAAAAATAAAGTTATACTGCCGTTATCCTTTGGTGAGTTAGTTGTGAAAGCCCGAGCAATGTGCAGCATATAAATTCTGTTTGATCTACGTTTTGTCTCAGCAGTGGGATCTTCATACCTGCAGTGTTGCTGATATAAGAAGGTATAGTTGCAGCCAAAGGAACTCAGGTTGTGATCTTGTCAGATCTCATAAGACAAGTATGGTTTATTGTGATCACTATTATGGTAGAGTATCTCCAGGGAAAAACATAGGTGCCTTAGGAAATGATGATGCACCAGTTGCCATTTCTGCTTTCAAATAAAAATTGATTCTGTGTGTTGAGAGTAAATATAATGCTGAAGTTGCACTCTTTGAGGGGTAAAATGATTGGATTGTTTCCTTCTATGTAAAAATCTGATAGTATTTTTGTGAGGCTAAAGGAGTAGGCTGAAGACTAATACACAGGAGTGACATGAAGAACTAGACTTTCTTGCTTTTTTCTTTTCTTTTAAACTGCTGAGAATCCACTTGTCCTAGTTAAAGGCGTTGGAAGGAAGTTTGGTTTTCAGCACTTTGAGAAAACCATTTAGTAATTTAGATGCCTAAATACTGTCTCAGAAGCCAGTTTTTAGACATCCGTTGTTAAGAATCTCAGCCAGTGCTCCCTGGCTTTGTTGGGTAAGCTGCAAGTAGGCAAATATTCTGTTTACTTTCAGTAAGAAGCAACAGTCCATCTCTACTCTGTCAAAAGCTTAAACTATACCGGAGTCCATCCTTTTTGCAGCAATTGCTTAATTGGAAACTTGTACATAAAACATAAAGGTGCTAAGTCTGACGGGGAACCTAACGGCTCGACTCTGTCTAACTTCGTAAACAGATAGTTGAGAAAATTCTGCGAAGTCTTTGTGACTTCCATATCACCTGTAATACACGCTCCAACTCTCTGCAAGCCTTTTCATTGCATCTCTGATAGGTGCGAAGAAATAATACATGTCCTGTTCTCATTATACTTGAACTCTGCTGCAAAACCTTAACTGTGATTTTATGCATTCTTATATCAGGAGATTGACACATCTGTCACATGTGAGTTCATTTAGAAACAATTCCACCTCACTATATTGCAGTAGCACTAATAGACTTTTGTGGAAGTTTGAAATGGGGTATGTATTGCTTTTTGTAATTTTTTTTTTTTTTTTAATGTGGAAGTTAAAGCATCATGGAGCACTGAAATCCAAAACTCTTTTGAACTTGCATCACCAATATAGGTTCATCAAGACATGATGAAATGTTGGCTAAAAATTGCATCTAAAGTGCTATTTCCTACTTTTTGTATTAGTGATTTTGAGATTTCTGCAAAATAAAGCTTGCAGCTATTTTTGAACTGAAAATACCTGAAAGATGAGGTCCTGATATCAACTTCATAAAATATGCAGCTTTCACAATTTTATGGATAAAAAGCAGCCTGTCCTTTTAGATTAAGTTATATTGCTATATAAATAAATCAGTACCATATTGCTTCAGGGTTTCTTTTTCTGACATAATGCAGGTACTTGGACAATATTCAGCTTTTAGCAACGCAGAGGCAAAATAAAACTGTATCTTAAGATGTAGTGGTAACAGGCACCTCTCCTGAAAACTGTAAATTAGGCAGTGGCAGCTGCTAGAAAAAGTCTGTTTTCCAGATTGTGTCATTATGTGTGATTTCTTTATTTTCCTAAGAGAATGTCCTATGATTTAGAGAAGATGAGAACTTCACAGAACTGTTTTTACCATTCCTCTATCAATATTAACGTCACTGCTCCAGTCTAGCTGGAACGGTGTAGTTGCTGTCTTTCACTGTGGTACATCACATGGAGTTCAAGGCGTTACTTGCTCTCTGTATGAAATTTTCTGCTTTGTAACTATGTCAAGAAAAGCAATAGCTACTTAGAGAAATTTGGAATAACTACTGGATTACAAATATAGAAACCAATAGACACAATCAATTTGTGAGTCTGGGCCTGGGATTTTGGTTTTGTGGGGTAACTCCTGGTTCCGCTGACGTCAATTGTAAATATCACATTGACCATTTGGGATCAGGTTGAAGGTCATAGAAGGTGCCTTAGAAAAGTCCAATGCCTTGATGTTTAACTGGTTTGTGGAAAAGATAGGGATTGTTTTAGAAGTTTAATATCCCATAATAATCAAGACAACCATATTCCTTAGCGTGTTTCCATTAAAAAATGTTGGTATGCATTATAGTTCAGGCTTGATAATGAGACTTGTGTGAAGTACTGTGTGTGGGGCAGCGCGCGGAGCAGAATGAGCTTCCAGCACGTGGACCTGTGCTCTGATCGTGGCACTTCAAGGCCATACTGTATCTTTTACGAAATACGGAATTTCATCTGACTTCCTTGAACGAATGAATAAATAAATAAGAGACTGGCATGCAGACCAGGTTACTGCAAACATGTGGAAATACAGTGCACAACCTGGTTTATAAATCCAATTAGGAGAAATGCTTTTAAGATGCTTTGGTTCTTGCAGATGAGGGTATAGCTATTTGCTCTTCAAGAACACGTGTGTTTCCAGTGTGTACAGTATTACATTTTTGATAACTTTGTGAACCATTTCTTGTTCCTCTGAGACACTGACTTAATCATTGCTATCTATTAGTCTTAAAAATGGGGTTATATTGGGCTGTCATTTATTAGCAATACGCTGTATGCTCCCTTCACCCTGTGCAAAAGTTTGCATAATGACAGATTCATTCTGAGCCGTAGGACCAGGAGTGGAGCTCCTATGCTTCTATTACCATTACATTTAGGAATTACTCTGAGTCTGTAAGGTTGAAGATGGGCAATCCTTACTACTTAGTTTTAGTTCTGAAAGATCATCTGATCTCCATTGAGTTCAGCCTTAGTCCTGAAGACTACGAGCGGTACGGATATGCCAACTCTTTGCTCAGTGAGAAACTGTACTTGCAAAAGAGTTAATTCTTTTGATGGTATGAATTTGCCAACTGTTCAAAGCATGAAGATAACAAAAGAGCTTTTTTAACAATGGAATGTGGGTTTTTCCTTAGTGGATCTTTTTTTCGTTTGCATCTCTAAATCTGCACTATGCAGACCTCTCCAAACTCCTCTCATGAGTTTCTTGTCTAGATCTGGTCTGAATTGAATTTGACGCCTTTCTCCACAATCAAGCTCAAAGTTTGTTGGCAAGTTCTAGAATTAAAGATACACACTGCTAATGACAAAATTGCCTCACGTATTTTTGTTATGTGAGAAATATGTTGAGATGGAAGATGCGGAAACTGTAATGGATTATTAATCCTCGAGCACAATCATACAAGCTGTCCTCATGTGTAGCGTTCACATAAGGATTTTTTTCTTAAGATCACTTTTTAGCATTAGGAAACAAGACAATACTGCATCCAAACATGACTAATCTGGCTTTCAAAAAGAAGTCCACAAAGCTGCAGCAAAGTGACCGGTTTAAACTGAGAGTATGTCGGGTGGATTGTCACTTTATTGTCAGCTTGCTTGTTTGTTAAGGATACACTCTGGAATTTCCGTACATGTCAACATTGTTAATATTTCCCTGGTAAATATGACATGGAAATTCAATGTCAACCCCCCCCCCTTCACAGTAATAATCTAGTAGCTCTTCTTCTATATTAATAAAATTATTTTAATATTTTTTACTAATTTGACATATCTACTCAAGCACACTTTAAAAGATTAGGGAAATAAAATTTAAATGTAAAGGAAACAATGGTGATTCTTGAATTTTCAAGCGCTTGATCTAGTTTGTTCAATGCTGTTTTACTTTAACCTTGGGGAGCTTCTTACCAGGGTGTGATGTGTCCGAGCCTTAAATGCAGTTTTTCAGGATTTCACTTTTTCAGATTTTCCTTTTTTCCCTTTGCTTTCTTGTTTTCTTTTTTAGTATTGTGTTCAGAAAACAATAAAACCGAATGTCTGTCTTCCCATTTCCTAACAAATGTTATATAAGCATTTAAGATGTATGTGCAAATCTTTTATCCTAGATGCTAGAAAAAGATCCACTTCTTTTTTCTTCTCGTACAGAAAACAAATACAATGTTACCATCAGCAAGGCTGCTTTTTATTCATCTTGATTTAGCAAAACCCCCTATTTTTATTGTAACAGTTTAGAATTTCCTATCCCTGCTCAGTGAACTCATCTCGTGGAAGTTCAAATGGGTACTATTGGTACTTGTTTTTATAAAGTAGTGAGGCAGAACAGAAGATCAGAGTATAAAGTACCTTTCCTTGGGTTAAAAAAAAATAGAAATGATAGGTATATATACAAATGCTCTAAATTAGCCATTACCATTCAGAGAAGAGATACTGGAATTATTGCAGATAGTTCTCTGAAAACGTCAGCTCACTGCTCAGCCATGGTCAAAGACTAGCAGAACAGTGGGATCCTTTGGGAAAGGGATTGACAACAACATGAAAAATATGATTATGCTATTGTATAAATCCATCATGTTCTGCTGTCTTGGATCCTGTGGGCGCGTCTGGTCTGTCCATCTCAAAAACTGAGGGGATGACATGGAGACCTTCAATGCAAGAGGAGAGCAGAACTCCTTCAGCTTCTAGAACTGATACATCATATACGTGCTTGTGCACACCCTCTTTAGGATGCTTATGATGTGAATAGCTGCCAGCAAAAGGTCTTGTGTTGATACAAAAGAAAACTTAAAGTGTATCTGGTATTTTATTACTTTCAAACAGAACCTGACTTTTGCTTTTATGTATTGGGGTTTTTTTCCACATAATTAAGAGTATAATATGAAAAACGGAGTTAAACGGGACTGTGTGAAGGCAAAAGCTGAAAGTGTAAAGTGAATTGAATACTAAAGAGATCATCCAAACTTAATAGCAAATGATTCTTCCTTGACTATTCAAAAGAGTTTCAACGCAATACACTTTAGGTTTCTGTGTGTTAAATTATGAGTAAAAGGGAAAACAAAAGCTCCTTTTTTAAAACATTGGCGTAAGAAATGTTTTGTGTACTGCAAATGTTTCTGGAAAAATTTGTCCTCGTCTTTTATGGTATAACTTCTTATCATCCACGATTCTTCTCATTTTTGTCCATATATATAACATTTTCCCCTAGATATATCCGTATATCATGTTAGCTATGATACATATTAAGTGCACGAATAAGATAGCGTTGGTTTTGTTTGTGATCTTCTAATACATGACTACAAGGAAGATGTCATTGTGGTCTGAAAATCTAAACTAAACCAACTAGTAAAGTTGAAATTGAATCACTGAGACAAATCCTGGGGAATCTCTCTCAATACCAGTTCAGGAACAGGAATCTTATTATTTTGTTACATTGTTTCTAGACAATTTTAGGCAGATTACTTTATTAGAATAAATTAGAACAAAATGAAATAAAAAGAATAAGCACAGCTTACATGAGTAGTTTATTTTATAAACTCGATCATAAATAGGTGAATGTGACCAAAATCTAAGCAAGTGCCAGAAAACCAAAGAAAGAATTTTAGTTTATGATTCAAAAGGAAACATTCAAGAGGTTTTATTCAGACAGGCAACTGCATGCACATTCATAATTTTATACTCAAGTTAAATCCCACTATTTCTTCCTAATTACCCAAGAGTAGCATCTGTCTACTCTTTTAGAATGCTGTCTAAATAATTTCATATTTAACACCAGAAGCTGTTTGTTGTGTTGTAAATTACAATAGCGTTTTAATTTCTTATTAGAAGAACTGCAAATCTGATATTTCTGCCCGTACTTTGTACATTTAACTGCTCATAAGTATAGACTTACAGCATATCCTTACATCAAGGAACAGTGAGGCTTTTCTGTTCTGCGCCCTGTTCCTTCCTCCTGTTCCCTTGCGGGGATGGACAGGGTGAGCTTGGATGACTGAAGTTCAGAATGGGCATAAACTTTGCCTTGTTTCCTTAATTCTCACGAGAAGGGAAAAATACAGAGTTTTTTTTTTTTTTTTTTCCGGGGTTGTCTGGATTCACAATTAGCCATTATCTTTCACCAGCTTACCATCTGCAATGTAATTTCTTGTTTGATGTATGCATCTTGTTTCTAATTGCCCTGCATTTCTGGGGGAGATTCCTCCTGTGTGTTCAGAATAGCGCTTCCTTTTATTCAGTCTATTTAAAAGCTATCCCTTTTGTTTCACCAGAACTTCTCGTGAGCTGAAATCCTGATTCCACTAAGTCCACAATTCTTCCGAAATTCAATTTTTTAATCTCTCATTTTTAAAGCCTTATTTACTACATAGACATTTGAATCCTAATGCCATGCAACAAAGCGCTGCTTCTTTTTAAAAGTATTTGCAGAGATGGCTTTCTCCTTTCTGAGTTTTCAAAGGCCATTGCTTAACTGTTGCCAGATAGCTAACTAATTTTACATTAGGGCATGTATTCTATACAAATGGCTTCTCTATTAATAAACAATGGTACCATCTGATGACCTTGCCATTCCATGTGAGTTGTCTCTCTGTTGTAAGTCTCTTGGTGTATAGAAACGTTTGCCGCGTGCGTGGTTACGTACCCCAGAAGCAGACTGTCATCTCAATAATTTAGAGATCAACTTAGATTTCCTTTCAATGTCGTAAAAATAAGAATAAATAGAAATAGTTGGAATCGTTGCACAATGATTTCCAAAGATGAATGTTTTATTATTAAAGTATGAAGGCTTTGAGGAACTAATGGAAGAAAATCTCTACAATAAGAAAATTGTTTCCATCTTGTAAGCAAGTTTGAATCGGGGCCTTTTCTTGTAATGAGAAGCGAGAGTCGCTATGGTGAAAGACCATTCAATGGGCTGTGTCTCCAGTAATTGCGTTCCAGTGTCGGTCCTTTTTCGAAGAGCATCCTTATTTAAAGAAAATAAAGATAAACAGGTAAGCACTCTTGCTGAAAAATAAAACCTGTGTCAAATGTACCTTTTAGAAATTGTAAGTTTGAAATCCATTGTAGGCTTTTGAACTGTGTAAGGGAAAGCTCTCCTGATGTTACAGTTAATTATGACTCTTGATCAAAAGGTTCTTAACTTTACAGTGTGTTGTTTGCTGTATATTTTCAATCTATAGTTCTAATCTCCTATTAAATAATTTAGACAAAGCATACAACTATTCAAATACTTGAGTTATTCCAAGGATGTGTAGAAAAGAAAAGAAAAAGCCAAGCAGATCCTGCTTTTAGAGCCCATACAAATCCTGTAAGTCATCCTAAGTAATCCTGAGTTAGACTCAGCACGGGAAAGAAGCATCCTAGAAATTCTGTAGTACCTCTGAAAAATGCAGTAAAATATATACACACAAAATATAAGCAAAGGCCATCTTCCTCTTGCATATCGACTAGAAAAAGATTTTATAGAAAAGACTTCTTAAGTAAAAATGAGGGTATTTATAACGCCCAAAATTTCAAGAGTGTAGAAATGTGCTTTATTTTTATTACTGGCAGTTCTTGTGATGCTAATTGTCAGAGCTGCCTAGAGCCTTACCCAAACACTACATTTCGTGTACATACGAAGGGAGAAAATTTGTATTTACCTATAATTGTTTATTTATACATTTAGGTATTTGTGCATCTGTATTTATAAACATGTGACAAATCCTTTTTTTGCTTTGTGTGTGTTCTGAATTATTTTTACGTGGTTGTGCTTACTTACAAGCAGTTTTGCAATATGGCGTGGGTGGCTTTATGCAGAGTATGTTACCTCAGGCAGACAAAAATCTTGGATGGCACCCTTCCGCCTGCCCCCAGCGCTTTTCCTACCGCATTCTTCCAGTTCAGTTTAGCCCAGAAAGGAAGGTATTTTTCAAGCATCCCAAAAGAAAAGGCGTTTTGTGATTCCTCAGCGAGATTAGGCTAGAAAAATGGGGTTATGGAAGAAATATGGGTGCCTGTGACTTTTTTTGTTGTCCTTGTTTGAATATTCCTATTTATACTTCACACTGCAGTGATCAGCTGTCGGCAGGGTTACGTGTTAATGGTTGAGCAGCTGGAACGCATGCTCATTTTGAGGTGTGCAGGAGCTGCTACAACCTGCAGATGCTTTAACTTCATTAGCCTAAATAGGTACCCCTGTTTTGAAGAAAGCTAAAGGTCTGTTTAAAATTTGAGCAAGTGGCCTCACAGCTGAAATGCATCATGATTGATTCTTCTGCTGTTGCTGAAGGTGTAGCTAATGCAGCTATTAGCAGGGGCTTAACCTTTTATAGGGAATGTTCTGGTAGCAGACGTGGAGTGCAGTTGTGTTCCAGGTCTTCTGCTGCTTTGAGTGTAATTTAACTGTTGTTTTCTACATACGTACGCGGTAGATGTTGGTGGCTGATGTTGCAGATGTTGGTGTGCTGTTTGGTTGGTTGGGGTCCACCTGCCTCGAGCATACGCAGCAGCACAGAGGGATGCGGCGTGGTCACAGCTCTCTCCACCCCAGTCTGGTAATTGTGCTTATTTCAGCAGTTTCCTTTGCATTTTGTGTTATTGAGGTGTTAACAGGAAATGGTCTGTGTCTTTGCGTTGTACTGTAACTAGTTTCTTCTCTGGGATTTCAGGAAAAAGGAGATATTGTGTGTGCCCTAATATCAATGTGCTTACAGCCTGTGTTTTGGTATCAGGTGGTTTTCTGTGATTTGTAGGACGCATTGGTGCTTCTTGTAATAGGATTTGCAACTAACCATCTACTTGAAACTCTTTTCTGGTGAATTAACTTTGCTTTTTATGTGATTGTTATCTCTATAAGGCTATGCAATATTGAAACAAATTCTGTCAGACAGCTCCTGAGTATTCTAATCATCAAGATAAAGTTATTTTTATTAGGTTGCCTGTGAACAAAGTAGAGATAACTATATTTATCTTCAACTACTGTGCACACGCCATCGTGTACCACTGCCCATGTATAAATATCGGTGTTCCCAGACCTGCAGTGCTATCAGAGCGGACTTCTGTTGAAGTTGATGCAATTTCAGTTGCCTGAGGCAAGCAGTGAACCTGGGTTGACTTGCCAGTGGTAGCTTTTTCAAACACAAGTTTTCTGTGAAGGCTCTGTTTTAAAGGCCTTAGTTCTTCAAAATGGAAGCGTTGCTTAATGTATGCGGAGAGGACACCCGCAGTCGATCCATGTCATGATTCCACAGAGTCATACGACAGAGGGGGCAGAGGTACGTGTTTGGAAAAGGATAACTAGTTTCTTACCAGTGACCTTTCGAGCGCTTTTGGAGGCTGATGGCCATCCTCTGATAAAAGCTGAGGAAAGAATGAACTTTATAGTCGTTGCTTCACGAGCTGACTGGGTTAAGCTGTGAACTCAGAAAATAAGATACTCTTGGGGATTTTGGAAAAGTTCAGGAAAGCTTCTAGAAGGTTTTTATCCAGAAGGAAAATGTTAGGTTTAAATGCGTAGATCGCTGGCCTTAGCTGTAGCTTGGTGGCTAGGAAACAGGGACAGGTAAGCTGAAGCTTTAGAGACGATGCATCCTTTCATACCTAATCTCTGCTCAGAGGAAAAATAAATAAGTAGAAGGTAAACCAGCAGTTGATATTTGATTCTCTCTTTTTTGCAATAAAACATTGATATCCTTTAATTTTCTGTAAAGTTTTTAGTATTTGAGGATTTCAGAAGAATGAAAAATACTAGAAAAAAACCCAGAATCCTCATTTTATAGAGGGAAACAGAGGCACAAAAAAGTAAGTGTTTTCTCAGCTTTGCCACAGACAAGACATGAAATAGAGGCGGCAATAACCAGGATTCCTGAGTAACAGAAACACTAATGCTGAAGATAATTTACAGAGATTTCATAAACAAACTACCTTGACTGTAAGGAAAGTATGGTGCTGCTGCTGTAACCTTCCAAAATGGTATCTGTGTCTTGAAATGGATATTAATAATCCGGGGAATGAGTTGTTGGGTCAGGGAATTGCATCCTACAGCGCTGTCCATCTCAGCAAGCCTGCCAGTTCTTTTTGTCTTTGATCATAAGCTGCTTTTGTGTATATTGTATAACAAATAGAAGTCACAGAGAGATGGATGACTTCAATCAAACTTAACGATGACAGTTTCATTCCTGAGCATGGCAGCATATTTATTTATATGTACATATATACGTATGTGTATAAAAAAATTAGAAAGGACTTTTGTTTTTGTCTGTTAGAGTCCCCTTTCCTGTGCTTCTCATTTTCAGCTGAAAGGGAAATTGTAAGAATAAGACTTTGAGATTTTTGTCGCAGCTCTCCTCTCTTTGGTACTTTGGAATAATGGTTTGTGGCTCTTTCACATGTTTCACAGTGTCCTTTTTTTCAAATCTTTGATTGCTCTCTAGTCAGACGGTATTTAACGTAAAATTAAAGCAAAAGCAGGTTTTGTCTGATGTGCTTGAATGGGGGATTTTGGAAAGTGATGTGTGTAAGAAAGGCATGTGCTTTGCAAATTAGTCATAATCGCCTTTGAGTTTAAACACAACACGAGCCCGCTTTCCATGCTCGCTTCCCAACGAACACCAAGTGCTCCAAAGGATGATCTCTTGTGAAGGAGGAGGAAACCCAAGATAGCTCACTGCTGACAGAATCTTAAGGATTTTTCCATCTGGACTAAAAGATTTTTGTACCTTGACAGAAAATCAATGCTTTCTCATTCTTATTAGGCCTGTAGCAACATCATCTATAGACATCTCTACACCAGGGAAAACTTCATTTAGAGTTCCCACCATTGCAGCCATATTGATGGTAAGAAATCTTGGGATTCCTCATGCGGACGAGGTTCCCTTAGTCCTCCTTGGGCTCGCAGCATCAGGATGTCTCAGGAAGGGCAGGTTCCCATGGTCAGATTTGTTGCTGACTCTTCAAATTATGTCAGCTTAGAAAAAACTGACCTGTTTTAAGTATGACTGTGGGAAAGCAGCTCTGTCAGTGCTAAATCTTTCAATATTGGCAGTATCTGTACATCTGCAGGAGAGGTAAATGCAATAATTTACATTGTCAAAGTCCTAGAACAACACAGCAGAGTATAATCTCTTGTGTATTTTGCCAAAATACACAAATGTTACCACTGGGAAATCTTTTGTTTATACTCGAAGTGCTGAGAAGGTAATAAACTAATTTTGGCATCTATTTGAGTAGGAATCTTCTTGTGTGTACATGAGCCTATCACAAAGGCGTTCTCATTATAATTTGAATACGAGCACATAGACGCTAATGGAAATAACTAACAAAAGTAGTAAAGGAGGGAGAGATTATGGAGAGGGTGTCTCTTTTGAAAGAAAGCATGGTTCAACTTCAGCTGCCTGCTAAGCACTTCCTTGGAGGGTAGCTCCATAGGGTTTGTGTCTGACCCAGCAGTCTGAGCACCGTGAGACCAGATGGCAAGAATCAGGCTGTGGTACGGCTTCTTAAAAGATGAAGGCGAGAACAGGCAGCCCTTGAAGAAGCCTAGCACTCAGAATATGTAAGGCTTCTGAAAATTGGCAAGGAGCTGAAGTGAATTACCCAGCAGAGCTAGGGACCAATATGAACTAACGAGTGTAAATGTAAGCCTGAATTTATCAGCTGAAGCCAGGCACGTTTGAGCGTGTGTGTATGAGAGTTTCTTGCTAAAAGCAAAGAGCCAGAGCGTCATATATCGCTTTGATGCTCTTTAAAAGGAAATGGTTGCAATCCCTATCATTTTGCTGTCAAATGTATTTGAAAAATAGAAAACGTATGTCAGATATGTGTTCTGCAAATAGCTATCAGGGGTGTTGCAGAAGTATTTGGTTTGGAGGGTTCCTTGGAATCTACCATTCGAATCTACGCGTGTCTTGAGTTATCTTGAAATTGGCTGTCATTCTGTGCTCTGGTAAAGTGAGGGCATTGCAGGGGTTAACTTTAGCCTCGTAAAGACAATGATTGTGGTGTTCTCAATGGAGAGGCTCTTCCAAAGGGCTTAATTTAGAGTCTGTAAAAATGACTATTTTGCTCATGTTTTAGAGGCACTACCTCTGTCTGTGGCCTAGAGAAGGCTCAGTTTAGTCTGTAGTCCTTTGAACACTCCTTATTCACTGGTATATTTAAGCAAATCCTTAATTCTAGAAAGGGATACCTTTTACCTCGCAGCGTATGGATATTGGCCTGATGATTGCAGGTGCGTAAACGAAGACTACCGAGAAGGGTTCCAGACTCTGATTTTTGATTATGTCTGTTGCCCTTTGTATGGCTTTAAGAAATTTCATTGTATCCTCTTGACTCCACTGAACAAAACTGTAAATCCACCAGTGCAAAAGTGTAAAATATTCAGGTTTGCTTTTTTCAATCCTACTGCATGAGGGAAGCTTCCAATAACCGCAGGAAGAAGCGAGAAACTCCAGGGTCAGGTAGCTTGCCACTTCTGACTGATGCTTGCCTAGAACAAAACGTAGCAGGAGAGCGAAGTGCAGGAACTGCAGCAAATTAGGCTCAGTGGCAGCAGTTAGAGCTGCGGGATGAAAGTAAAATATGGGCCATTTTTCTGGGAGCCTCTTTGGGGTTCGATGGTATGAATGGTGCTCTAAAAATGTAAAATGTTATTACATGCTATTAGAGAAGGAGTCAGCTCAGCATGTATTAGAGCAAGTAGCTGTGACAACGGAACCGTGTATTTAAAGGGCGTGCTGTTAGGGCCCCTCTTGTGTTCACTTGCCTTGTATTTATGCTTATTACTGTTGGTGACAGACAGTGATGTAAAGGTTAGTCTTCACAGCAGATATTTTTCTGTGATACTCTTAATGGATTTTTGTCATAGCCATACTTTGCCTTCTCACCAATTCTTTTTTTTTCTTCTGTTTTTGTACTTAAATAATCTACTGTCACCATGCACATGTTGTAGAGTCTCGTAACTGAAGCAGACCCACAACTGACTCCCACACCAAACTCCCAGCGTTCAGCCATTGTGGCAACCTTGTTATTCCACTCGGTTTTCAAATGCCACATCATCATGCCGAAAAGCTCCCTGTCTCTCTTGTAATTTTTTTCTTTTCTTTCCATCCACCCCTCCCCCCCGCCTTGTAGAGCATGATGAGTGTGGCAGCGGACAGCATAACTGTGATGAGAATGCAATCTGTACTAACACTGTCAGGGGACATAGCTGCACCTGCAAACCCGGTTATGTGGGGAACGGGACCATCTGCCGAGGTAAGTCTGTTACTCTAGCAACACCGGAAAAGTGGCAGACTCTATTAATATTTTGTGACAGTCACCTACGTTCTGGTAACATGCGATGGCTGGATTCTGTCAATGATTCGCTGTAAGATTTATCATCTGGAAAATGGAGTATGCATGGAGATGATGGGAATTGATTTGTGCATAAGTTCTCAACAAGAAGGAAATATTTTTGGAATGCCAGAAGAAAAGTACTTTTTCATTTACTGTCGCCAAATACTATCATTTGAGCTAGTATCATTCAGCTTTTAAGTGATGTTCATTGTACTGTGGATGGTATGTGCTATCGCCTTTGGCTTTTAAAATTTAATCAGATATCTTTTGAATTATGATTATTGTCTTTTATGCTAACATCATATGGTTGTTATTTGACTATTTTCATTAGAGTAGGTATTTTAGGGATTTTTTTTTTTAAATCTTTACCTTTAAACGTGTATTTTGAAGATTTGTCTGTTATGTAAACAAGAGATACTGATAATCAGCCACGCCTTCTGTGAAGCGGTAGGTTGTTTATTTACGGGTTTTTTTTGGTTTTGTTTCCGCAGAGAAAGAAGCAAATACATTACATAAAAAGAGAGGAGGGCATATATTTACTAGTTGGCTTAGTGAGGACTGTGTCATGAAGTACTATTGAGTTGTAGCTCATGCATTTATGAATTATATTTGGCTCATAACAAGCTATGTTTTGTCTTGTCTGGGGTTGCGTACTTTCTGGCTTTCTAAACAGATTTCCAGTAATAGAAAACTAACTTTTAATTTTTTTTGAAATGACAGCTATTGAAATTGGGGAATGTACAGGGTAAAATATTCTGTACTTAGTTTGGGGGCACAAGAGGCTGGATATTAATTTTCCAGAATGTTATAAATTGGCCAAGCAATTCCTTTAAAGGAGAAGGAAGATTGATGTCATTCTTGTTTCAAGCTAAAATTATTCACAGAGATTAGCCTGTCAACTGCTGAATTATCATACACCATCTTATTGCTTTTTGATATGACTTTCTTCGGGTACTGTCCATCTGCACAAGAGCATCATGGTATTTAAAACTGTAAATGGTTTGCAAAGATTTGAGAAGGAATACAAAAATGTTATGAAAATGGTGGGCAAGTTAAACCTTGGTCTGTCTATACTGAAGATCAACAGGTGATACTGGGGAGAAACCTGGTGTAGTATCTTCTCAGTCTTTGAGGGCAGTGAATGTAAATTGCAACATAGACAACTAAAGTTTCAGGGAAATCTGAGTGAACAGACTGTGATTTTCTTAAAATTTTTTATTTTCTTTCAGAGGATGCCACAACAAGACAAATCCTTAATCATAGTTCTTTGAAACAGGGATGTTTGGATTAGTTCATAAACCCCGTGTTTTCACACTGGTATTCTTTGTTTGCACACCTGGATATTTGGGTTAACTTGCCAAAATCTCACAGCGAAACTCCTGCTGCATATTTATTAATCTAGTAATGCTGAAGTAATGAAATTGCACTGGAGAAATGCAAGAATGTTTTTAACCTCCAAGTTCTGTTGAAATCTGAATTGCGGGTAAAATATATATTATACAAATTATTTTAGTATGCCTTGAATTGCACACATGAATGTAGTTATGGTTGCCTTTTTGAGATAGGTCTACATGGAAGTAGAGGAAATGAAGTGCATTCTTAAGTTGTGACTGGAAAGCGTAAAGTGAAAAGAGAATGGGAGATTATAGAAAGGGGTTTGCAGTCTAATAACTATTAAAGTCGCTATGGATAAGAATAATCTGGTACTGCACGGAATGGTTACTAAACACCAGCTAATACTAGAATTGTGTGCATTTCAGTTACTAATAAAACACTCAATGTAAAGTAGCGGTCTGAGTTTCTCAGCCTGTGGTTCTGTGGTCACTTGAAGTTTTTATGAGTTTGGACTGTTAGTTTAAGAAACGTTCCCATTCTGCCCATGACGGCACCAGAAGCACTGCTTTTGCCTCTTTTTTTACCAAATTTAATGATGATACAATATCAGTTACCAGTCGCAGCGGCTTCCTTGTGCAAATGCTAGGACTGGTGCAAGGGAAGAGGTGTGAACATGTCAGGACAGCTATAAACTGCTTATGTTGTCTTGTAGTAATTTTGGGGCTTTATCTTCATGCAATATAGATTGGGAAAAAGTAGATATAAGCCAAGGTGATAAGTGTAATTTAATATTGTCTGATGATAAACATTTCTTTTCTCCTAGAGTCATCTCTAAGTGCTTTGTAAGTGTTTACATGTTATAGATGTGTGCATACAAAAAACAATTGTTCCAACTACTGCTGAAATAACATATCTCTGTAGTTCAATAAGGAATCTTTATTAATATTGTCCAGCAAAAGCATAAATAGAAAAATGATTATTTTACGATGAGGGAAAAGGACTGGCTTTTTGCCTCATTCTACCATATATTTCAACAATCTATTTTAGCAATGATACAAAGAATAAAATCAGAGTAATATTCCTCTTTGACATTACTGGATAACACTGTGATAGTCTTTATAAAAAAACCTGCAATACTGTTATTTCTGTTTTAGCAAAGAAAACGTATGTGTAATTAAATTAAATAGCATGGTGAACTACTGGTAAATATAATGAAATTACTCTGGCAGAAATTTGTGATGTTTGCATTTTTTTGTGAAAAGTACAGAAATAATCTGGATATGAATATTATGATTGCTGGGGATTTAGAAATAAAACCAAAAAACAAATGTTGAAGAGGAAAGTAAATATTTTTTTTTTTTAAAAAAAACTGTATAATCAGGCTGTCACTTCTTGAGCAGAAAAATAAATTTCATGCATAAGGAATTGCTTTACTGTAAATGTGGTAGACTAGACCATAATTAAGGACTGGATTGTGTCAAACTGGATGTGGAACCTGTCATGAAGGAAGGTGGTGGAAAAGGGCACAAAGCGAGACCAAATGCACTTCTGGGTTAAAATAGATACTGGCATAGTTTAAGTGACATAAAAATGGAAAGATGAGTGGAGCTGAACACAAGAAAATCTTTATAAACACATAGTTACCAATATATAGATCGTATAATAGAAACAAATAAGACACGTTTCCTCTGGATGCTCTCAATTTCATTGTAAGAAGTGTGCTTCAGCACCTCAGAAAAACACTGAACTTTTGGTAGTAGATGAGAAGAGAGTGAGGCTGAGGTGAACTGAAATGACAAGATTGGACGATGCTGTGCCATCACTATTAGTAAATTTGACGGAATACTGGACCCAGAATCAGATAGATTATATCTTAGGACTTCTTCGGAAAATGAAAAGCAAAATAGGGAGATCTTTGCTGGAAGAAATTTACAGCATTAGAGGCAGAGGACAGAGGCGTAATTCGTGGAATAGAGAGAGATTCTGAGGCTGCAGATTTGTTAAGTTGCTCTTTTCTAGGAAGGAAACTTTGAAAAAAAAAAAAAAATCATGAGAACTAAGAGTGTCTTGGGAAACAGAAGAAGCTGTAGGTGGGTGACGGAAGATTCAGGCCGTGCCAGTTTACTTGAATTCTGTAAATGAATTATAGAATTCATAAGTGAGGGTGGATTGAAGACAAATGGAGCGATTTCACTAACCCAGGATAGGATTCAATAGTGCAATATAAAGACAATTAACTATGGGTAGAAGGGAAAGGTGANGTGTGCCTGTCAAGATGGACCTTGTGGGAAATCAGTGTTCAGTGGCAATGGTTAGATGAAAGAAGTCTTAGTTTCCTACGACAACCAGGTTCATGAATAACTCGTCACCTGTAGACGGAGTTGTGCGTGCGAGTGTAAGACTCTGTCATGTATAAAATGAGTAAAACCCACTGTCATGACTCTATCTGAAGAACCAGGGATATCGAATACAGAGATAAATACCATATTTAGACTGTAGAGGTTCTTGGTCTGTGTGCTATTGCACTGTTTCTGTGTGAAATCTTGGCGGGGCTTGAATCTGGGGGGCTGGAAAATGTGTACAGGGAAAAAGTCTTTCTCTGCTTTTTGTCTTGATAGGTTCTAGTTCCAGTTCCACTTGGCAGCCTTGCGCCGCATGCTGTGGAAATGACATGTGGAAGTGGGATGTGCCATTTGTTCAAAGATAAAGAGCCTCGTGCTCCACCATCTACTTTACCTTAGCGAGATGGAAGCTAGAGAATATTTGCTGTGAGATGTACGGTCCCACAGTTTAGCAGAAGTTTATTATAGAGCTTGCGCCTTGTACCGCAGACTGAAGTCAAAGAAAGGAGCCAAGGTTGAATTGAAACATCAGCAGGTTTCATAAAATAATTGATGACGTTTGGGATTAAATGCCTTGAAACAAACAAAACCCCACCCACCAGATTTTGTAGGGGGTACAGATCTGACTTTTCAACATGAACAATGTGCAAGTCACCACTGAGGTTTTAATGCAATCAGTTGTTTTCTTTAGTACAAGGGGACCTAGATGTAGTATGCAAACCTTGTCCTGCCTCTTGGTATTTTGTTCCAAATGTTTTTTTCAATGTATAAATTCTGCCCGTAGAAGTCCGTATATATTATCAGAAAAAAAATAAATGGCCTTGAATATACTTGGATGGTAAACGGGGGCAATTCTCCTGAAACACGGACAAGACCCGTTTCCTAATCTTTTTTTCTGTATATCTCTAGTGGGGAACGAACAGAAGTCTAACACTTAAACAAGTGCAAATATTTTTCATTGTACTTCTATATTTGACTTGTATAGTCTGTCTAACAGGTATATTTAGTGAGCTATTAATATCTCATTTAGTGGTTTCTGCTGAGGTGTAGATTTATTGGAATGATTAAATGAGGTGGATTTAGTTACAGTCATAAACCTTAAAGCAAATTGTGCAATATGACTGATGCCTGGGCAAAGAAACATCAGATATTGTGAAATAAAAATCAAAACAGTGTTTATTCTAATTAGCATTCCGGCTGTAGAATGGTTTATTTCTGCCAGAGTATAGAATGTGATTTGTTTCCCCCCTTGTTATATTCTTCTGCAGCATTTCACAGGAGACACTTAAGGGATTACAACTCAGTGTATGGTGGAGTCTTAAAGATGAAAGCCATTATTTTTAAGTGGCTCAGTTCTTCCGGAGTATTCTAGAAGTCCAGATCAGTTTCTTAATTGTACTGTGTTTTTTCGTATATATTTGACTGGGAAGGTGTGTTTGGGAGCATGGTTGTTACTGATGAACTTACTGGTCACTTCATGAATAACTTATTTGGAACCTGATATGAAAAGTAACCAGATTTTGCACAGGTACTCTTATCTTTTATAAGGTAATGGGAATAATCATACGGAGTCTTTATTCATAATACACTCAGAATGTTTACTGATAACCAGAATACGTCACAGGCTTGAAAATTTCTTCTGGTTGATTTAAATCAGTAAGTTGGCCTATTTTACACTGTTTTAATCACAAATTGTAATTGGATGGACGTGGTGTTTTAAAAAATGGCAGTCTAAGAGCTTTCTTTCATTGCAGTTTTCTTCTTCGTTTCCAAGCAGGTATTTTTTTAAAGTGATTCTTAGTCTGAAATATATTTAATAAGCTGAAAGATGTGGCAATGAAAGAAATTGTATATCTTCCAATGTGTAGGCAGTATAGTGATGGTGTAGTAAACAAATGACTAAAGACAAAGAAATTTTCACCTGTTATGAAATTTTTTCTGCTATGAAAAATACTCAAGAGAATTTTCAGTAGGAGCTGAAGAAGGAAAAAAAAACAATCGGTCTCTCTGGGTATTTCTGTGCTGGGTTGTCTGCTTTTTTTGCGTCCCTTTTATATTGACATCAGCAGTGCTAAGGAAGATTAACTTTAAATGCCAGCAACGTGAGACAGACGTGCTGATATCTTGATATTAAAGCATATCAGATCACTGCAAGGTGACTAACTGCCACTTAGGTTTATGTTTTTTGCATGTATGTGTGTCTGTTGGAGGTGGAGTTGAAAGCCTTTATGGAGCACTGGAGTGCATTATGAATAATATGTAGGCCAAGACTAAAGTGGAAAGGAACAAACACATCTTTCCCTGTAGCCTTCGATTTTTGTAGCTGTAAGGCTTTGAATGGTTGATATGCCTTATCATTGCTTTAATTGCTGTTTTGGTGTAATATTCGCAAGTTTCATGAAAGAATATGGGAGTTTTGACTCATGCTGAGATTCTCATCTTAATTCTTCACAGTCTTGAGCTTTGTGTAGTTTTTTGTACCTAATATGCAGTGAATAAATCACTGCAAAAGCAGATAAGTGGATTCACGTGCATTTTGGTGTAACTTGGCACATGTGGAAAATGCCATGGTGAGTGTAAGACACTGGACAGTTCCACTTTTTGGGTGAAGCGTTCTAGATGTAACTGATTTAATAACTTTAAACCAATACATAGTTATACAACAGTGTAATCAGAATTCTTGTAGATTTTTTCATTCTAAAACTAGCACGGCTGGACTCTGAATCAAGACGGTATGATTGAAGCCACTAAATTTTATATAATCCTAAATCCACCGTATTAATAACAATGAAAAGGTAAAGTTTTAATAGAAGAATCTTTGGATTTTTTTTCAAAATCAGATAGTTATCAAGGGTGGTTCATTCATTACAATTGCTATGTTTGTGTTTGGATTTTGAGTTACATGAACTTCCTTTGTAAATTATTTCCACATACTTTTTAAGCTCCTTCAGTTCTAATTTTGTTCTTGGTGTGATTTTTGGACCGTAATGATTTAAAGTAATTTTGACGAAATTAAGATTATTTATGATAATTTTTTCTTGCCCTTAAAACATCATCACCTAGATTTACTTAGGCGAGATGTTGAAATTCAAGTGTATCATAGAACGGTTTAGGTTGGAAGGGACCTTAAAGATCCTGCCATGGGCAGGAGCACCTTCCACTAGACCAGGTTGCTCAAAGCCCCATCCAACCTGGCCTTGATTATTTTTGTATTAAACGTAATTATTTTTGTAATAAGAACTAAGCTATACATATCCACCACTACACGGTCCAATTTTACAGACTCTCTAAAGGCACAATATTTCCTGTTGGTTCGATCCTGTTCTGTGTGTGAGACTGTTCAAAGTGATTTAGAATGCACATCATTTATGGAAACAGATCATTTAAAACCCATGATTAATGTAACTTGTCTGAATTCAGATCCTGATCTCTTTGCTGACACAGATCGTCTTGCTGCTCTAGATTTACAGCTAATTTAAAAAGTGTAGTCCTGCTTTGTGCTTGCTGAAGATGTGGTCTAGTCCAGAGCAACTCTTGTATCTATATGAAAGGAAGGAAATGCTGTAGTTATCTGAAATATTTTTAAATTTAATCTGACAGGTTTTTCTGCTTGTATGAGTAGGTCCAAAGGGCTCAGCAGACATACTCATGAATGTTTATGAGGGTTTCTAGGTTCAGATTCTGAACCTGAGATTCTCTCGTTGACTCAGTTGCTTATTGTCTCCTACTGCTTCTGTTTACATTCCTTCGTTTAGAATCAGCAGTTCACTCTAGGTTCATGGTCCTATATGGCATGTACAAAAGAATTACAAGGTGATGACAAGTTAATAGGTGTGTTCCCCACCATCTCCCAGGCGATGAAACTGGGTTGTATAGGAATATGGGACTGTTTCAACATTCATTGTTTTTTCTTTTAAAAGAGTAGTTAATAAAAGCAAAAATGTGAAGGTTTTGGGTTATATTTAATGTCTGCACCATACGTTGTAGTTATTTTCCACACTCTGTTTGAGATCATCTCAATCAGTAACTTCTCTTTGCAGCAGGTGAATCGCCTCCCAGGTTTTTGTCATGGAACCCCTTGAGGAGCCCAGTCCACTCCTGAAGTCAAGAAGCAGCTTTGTAATGCTACTAGAATGGTTCATTCACGTTACCCAAATTAGTACTTTTTTTCTTTCTTCCTGTAGTATTAACATCTAAAATTTGAACAAAAACTATCAATTATGAAGTCCACAAACGCACCCTTCATTCGAAGAACTCATTTGCTATGCTCTACTGCTTTTTTGACAGTAGAGCAATAGACATCATGGTCAGTCATTTGGTCTACAGTACTGTCTGCTTTAAACTTGTGATCCTTACGATGTGTGAAACCCAGTCTATTTAGATCTGTGACTCTCCTGGCCTGCCCTGGGAGCTTGCCATGCAATTACGTGGAACAAAGTACTTATTTTTTCATGGTGGGTGGGACAAGTCAGCTTGGTAAGAGCATCTTGAATTATATCACTGCACAAAGCCTATTGCAGCGTGGGCTCGACTCTGTGCTGCAATAGGAAAAAATAGCAATAGCGGCACAGAGCTCGTGCTCTCTCTCTCGTGAAGTCAGTTACACTGTGCAACCATTTCAGGATTAGTGTATATGGAACAGGCACATTAACAGGCAAGAGGATGCCAAAACCATGATTTTTTTTCTATTCCCTGTAGAACGTAACCAAACAATATTGAAAACTGAATAAAAATATCTTGCCCAAATGTAAAATAAGAACATTGCGTTTGGCAACAGGAGTACTACTGCGCTGTCACCCCAATGCAGAAGGAAGTACTTTTTCACACAGCGCATAATTAACCTGGAGAACGCTTGGTCGCAGGGTGGTGAGGAGGCTATGCAGATTGAAAAAGCTGCTGCACGTCGGAAGAAAATCCCAACCAGTGGGTGCACAATCTTTGAGGAAGGTCATGGGGAATCCCTAGGAATTGTCGCCAGATCCTTGTCCTGTTCTTTCCTGTGACATTCATTATGGGCTGTAGTCACAGAGAGGGTACTGGGCTGTAGTAGGCCCTCTAGAATGACCCAGTTAATTTATTTTTATGTTCTTCTGGCTGAGATCATTATTAGAGCAATCCCTTTTGGGTAAGGATAATATTAGCCATTTATTTATGTATTTTTTATTTGTACAAAGGGGTCACCAAGATTTTCACAGGGGATTTGTGGGGCTGTTCTTTACCATAGCAGTGGAATATGCTCCTGTTCCTATGAGTTTCCCACACTGCAATAAACCGAAGTAAAAACATTAAGTAATTTGTCAAACGTGACACACACAGAGTCAGTACCTGATCCAGGATTCAGACTCTGTTCCCAGACGGATAGGTCTGTTCCGAAATCATTGGGCTGTGATTTCTCCACAGAAACTATCAAAAGTATTTTAAAAATACCGATACCTTTTGGGTTTGGAAAACCAAAAGAAACATTAAGACTCCAAAATCAAGCATTAGGGCATATTTAAAATTTAGGTCACCTCTTCAGTCTTAAGTCGCTTGCATCCACTGCTGAAGTACAGTCCTTACTGATAAAATCACAGGTGGTGTGGGGTTTTTTTCGTCCCTCTGCCTCATTCAGTGCATGGTACGGACACATCAATCACTGAAGGAAATGAAGTCCTGAAAGTAGGTATTCGGTGTTTATTATTTCTGTCGTTCATTGTGTGACCCTATTATTATGAGCCACTGTCCCAGTATCTGTACTGAATTTAGGATGTTACCAGGTCCTTCAGAAACCAATCTATATTGTTCTTATCAAATGATTGCAATGGAATGAAAACGTACCTTAGCTGCCTTTACCTCTTCGGTGTCAGTGTAGTGTGGCGGTTTAGTTGTTCAGGTGTTTGTCCAGGTTTTCAGGAAGGGCCTGCAATGCTCTGTTTCTTATGTTTTCCCATGACTTGAGGAGGGTCATGTTACTCTTTGTGGTCTTGCTACTGGAAGATGATGTGGGAAAAGGGGTTCAGTTCTAGGTTCTAAGCCAAGTGTGTTACAATTGACTTTGCAGCTCCTGCAGTCCTTGTTGTCTTCTTGTTCCCTCTGTTCCTCAGGTGCATCTTTCCTCTGTGGCTTTGTCCTCTCTTGTCTTGGTCTGGTTCGTGCACCATTGTGAAAATTGATGAAAGCTGGAAGAATATTGAGGGTGTGATTAAACATTTACAAACGGAGAGGATTCAGAGACACGCAAAAGGCATATCTTTCAAATTTCTATCAGAGTGGGGGCCCAGGAACAGGGGAGAACCTAAAAGAAAATTTAAAAAAATCTACCTGTTACTTATTTTGAGAAATAGATGTGGTTTTTTTGTTTGTTTGTTTCTTTGTTTTTTTTTTCTGCAGCTTCTGGGACATATCCAGCACAAGGAAAAATGTAATTACAAATTATTTACTTGACTACATTACAGAAAATAGTATTTTATAGTAAGGAAAACTCAGCTTGCCCTGCATGTAGGTATTGCTTACTTTGTTTGCATGAGTTATGCTGGTTGGCTTACTAGTTTTGGAGGTTGCATTTATTTGTTGAACACTGGGAATGGCAACTCTGGAAGCCATGCAGGATGTTTGATGAGACAATTTGCATATTTTTATCTGGAAAGATTCTCCAGTTCAACTGTTTCACAGTGGTGCTGGTGTTTTAGCCTCTGCAACATGCTGAAAAGTTGAGGCACCCCTGTGTGTGTAAGGAGTTGTTATCTAAAGTGTTCAGTGATAAAAATAATAAATGTGGCTATGTTAAGCGAGCATATGCTAAGTACAAGACTAATGGCAAGCTTAAGCAGTATACTGCGAATCGTACCTGAAAGAAGTGTTGCAGTGAAAAAGAATCTATTCCAGAACCTAGTAAAAAAAAAAATGGTGCTTTGAAGATTGTATCATCAAAATGAATTATTAGGTGAATTCAGTACACGAACTACAAGAAGAATGTGAATTAAAATAGCTTAGGACACATTAAGTGCGGAGGGAATTAGAAGTTAAAGTAAACCACGTAGAGGTGGGAATTGAAGGGGTCTCACTTTTCAGAGTGATTTAAAATTCAGTCATCCAAGAGTAAAAATGAACAATTTGTATGTCATAAAACCGAAGAGTTTTTATTTAGGTATTCCTGAAGCTGCGTGACCTATGTTGTTATTCTGCCAAGAAATACTCAAGCATCTTAATGTGTCACCTTGATGGGACTTGCGGTTTTCTTTGTTTTTTTTCAGTTGTGTGCCTAATGATGGGAATTGTCAGGCTCGATTTTTGAAGCTAAATTTCAAAACTGACTATTCATTTGAAGACTACATGCTACACAGGTGCATCAAACAGGGCTTGAAATTTTAAAACTATGTAAAATTCACAAATGTAACTTTGCTGTTTAAAAAAAAAAGCTCTACACATCTACGCCTTTGTGCACGTCCATCTTACCCATCTTCCTCTGTAGCCTGTTAATTATGTTGTAGCCTCAAGGGTCTAAGTATATGCCTCCCATAGATTATGGGATGCATTTGCTGCCACTGATGAAGAGACTGGATGACTGTTCTCAACTGTCACTTGTACTATTGAAATTATCCACCCATTCCCTTGAGCATACGATTTCACAGTGTCTGATGGCTTTGCGAAGGAGCTGCTGTGAGTGGAAAGCCCTGGGATGGAATCAAATGGCAGTTGGGTGTGGAGCTACTAGAACACTTGCAGAGTTTAAGTAGGCAATATCCATTCCCCTGCATTAATTATAATGGTTTACGGATGCTCATTAATATGCCACTTTTATTACTGAGACACATGGTTGTACTGCTTTCCTGACACCTATTATTTCCTCCCTCTGAACAGAACAAAGGAAACAATAGTCGTCTGACATTGCCATGACATACGTTATTTCCCAATAAAAGACTGAGGTAATCAAATCAGTCCTGCATGCACAGCGCAGTATTCCCTTAGCCTTCGGAGAGAGGCAAGTGAGAAAATTCTTAATGTGGTAATTTTAGACCTGACTGAGCAAGGTATGTGTCTAACTAAAAGTGATTGACTCCAGTGAGACTTCTTACATAATTAGGCACTTAGTTTTTTAGTTTCGTGCTGAATATGCTTTGCTGTGTTTATATTGCACCGGTTAGAATAAACACAGACAGTAAGCGTTCATCTTCTGCTGTGGGTATGGAGGAGCAGTTGAATTCATCGTATCTGAAGGAAGGATAACTGAATAGCCAAATCCACCTATCGCTTACCTCTGAATCCTCAGCAAACAGAGTGAGCTTAGAAGAAGATTTAGAAACTAATTTTTAGTGACATCACAGAGAAGTAGTCGGAGCCACAATAAAAATGAGTGGGAATCTGTAAGTGGTTGCTAATGGTTATTGTCAAGTCATTTTGAGTGCTTCATTATTTATTTATTGTTCTACTGCTGTAAAAGCACTGGAATTCAGAAATAGCTCAGATGTTTAGGTTTGATCCACAGAGTATTTGTACTCATTGCGTCAAATGTTCATCAGGTGAAAGAAAAGGAAACAAAAAAGAAGCTGCGCACAGCTGGAGTAGGGGCCAGGCAACATACTTCCCATCTTATGGCTGCTTGCTGTAACCGCTCGCACAGGGAGTTACGCATCCCTGTGCTTGCTTTGCTGCTCCCATGTTTCCCACGTGTTCAGTTGTGGGATGAAAGGGATAAAGAGCCTTTTTTTTTTTTTTTTTTTTTGGTTCGGAAAGAAGCGGAGCTCTGGTTTTCATGCCTTTTAGAGTCAGGGAGAGTTAACCCTTGCACTGCCCCAACTCCTGGACAAGTGCTTCAGCAGCAGATAACTACTCAGGGCGTTGGTGATGACGTGTCCCCCTCCCCTTGATTCACACGGACCTGAGTGGCTTCAGGCTGGAAGCTCTTTGTGGAAGTCAGTGCTTCCTGTGGGAGTCCCTGGCAGGCTCTTGGGGCACTTGGGCATGAAGACAGCGGGACTGGGAGTCCCACACAGACTGAGGCAGCTTGTTTTGCCCTTATTCCAGCTGACAGCACCTCATTGTGTGCCAAAAGTTTATGCAGTGTCTAAAGGTTTCTGTGCAAAATACAGGTGTCTGTCAGAGTTCAGAGAGCGTCTGGGCGACTCTCTGAGTCATATAGTTTAGTTTTAGGTAGCCCTACAAGGGGCAGGGAGTTGCACACGATGATCCTTGTTGGGTCCCTTCCAGTTTGAGATAGTTATTCTATGATCTCTACTGGGCCTTGGTGAGTAGGCTGGAGAGAAGAGACTAAGAAGAGTGCTGAATGGCATTTTTACATATCATTACCTAAACTCTGTCTACATGGCATTTGAGGCATGTGAGCGCTTTGTTTGATCTTTCCCTATGTTTTTCCCTTTATGTTTTGCTTATATTACTGTTCCTGTTGGTCTGGATGTCTACTAGGAGAGTTACACCTAGTGATGCAGTAAATTAGACCTAATGCATGAAATCAGAGGCATGAAAACAAGTGTAACTAACTGTCACCGATAAAGGTAGACGTCAGAAATTTGTAAGCAGTGTTTCTTTGTGCTTAGTACTTAAAACTGAAGATTGCACATTAAACAGAAGTATGATATACATCTTGAAATATAATTTCAGGTACTTTTATGATGCGTTTCTAAGCTCTGAACTGTGATTTTTGTTTAGACTTCAAAATCTCTTATATTGCTGTGTTCCAGCAGTCAGGGAGAAATATGCTGGCCTTCACTGCAAATAAACTGTGCTGTAGAATGCAGCTGAGCTTAATGTTAGCAACCCTGGCATACTGTATTTGCATCTGAATATAGTTATTTAATTGTTATTTAAACCTTGATGTGCTTTCTGATTCTGCAACTGTGATAAACCTTGTAAACTGTCTCCTAGGTCACACCAGACAGGTCCAGTCAGGCTCCCATCTGTTCTAGGTAGGCATGCTAGGCACATGTTAATGAGGGAATATATATGAGGACAGATAGTCTGCTCTTGCCTTGAAAATTACTTTTGACAGATAATATTTCAAACTGCTGCAAGAGCTTAAGCTGTTACTTCTCATGAAGTTGTGCAGGTATCGTGAGAAGAAGCATTTTCATTAAGAATTTGTTCGTGCCATTTAAAGAATACACGCACTCTTCTGACACTTAGCACTGTTTATTTGTAGCATACTGCAATGCTGAAATGCTCCGCAGGACTGATTGCTCTGAAGTGTCATAGGTTGCATTCATGTGTCTCACATTGGCGACGTCAACGTACTGCAAAAGCAACACTTATCTCCACTTAGCTGAGCCACTTAAGCACTTTTCTCATCCACAGACTGACTCTGCTGTACAAGGATGAAAATATTTCTAATTTAAGGGAAATTATTTTAACCCTATAGCTGGTAACACACTAGTTCTTAAAATGTGCAGTGGATGAAGGATGCTGAAGTTGGTGCCTATGCAGGCAGTTATTCACACTTATGTGGATGCTGACATTTGTTCATGAGGACTGTTGAACACACATTCAGAGACTTTTATATGGCCTTTTTAGTGTGTGCGGTGATAAATAGCTGTAGATGTGGGAATGTCAGAAAAGCAAGCGATCCCTCTAGAAAGGAGGAAAGTAGAAACTGATGCAATGATATTTGAGTTCCTCTTAGGCTTAGCAAAGGGAGAAGACAGAGCATCCCCATGTTGTGTGGTGGAGCGTGGCCCAGTGTCGTCGGCAGCTCCCGCTTTGCCGTGATGGCCAGAGCACGCGAAGGGCGTGGGGTACGGGAAGCTGGGGGACTCGCTGAGCCCTGCGTGTGGTGGGCTGTGCCGAGCTGTGCAAGCTCAGCAGTGCCCACGGGGTGAAGCGCGGCGGCTGCTTCGCTGCCTCCAGTGTCGTATCTTGCTGCTTGCTCAGTGCTACCTCCGCTATCTCTGGAGCATTGTGTGAGGTCTGTTTTTTTTGTTTTGTTTTTTTTTTTTCTTTGCACTTAGTAACCTGAAGACAGTTTAATATTTTCTGTCGTGTTTCCACTATTATTTTTGTGTAATTAAGATGCTAATAGAATTACCAGAGTTATTGTTGAACCCAGCCTACCCGCCTTTTCATGAAAGTCCCTAGTTAAATAGTCAACCTTATTCAGTCATGTTGGGTGTTTCTCATTAAACTGTAATAATTTCAAAAGTCTTCCAGTAAGTCAGGTGAGACTTTCTCATGAATGTATGATAATTATATTGGTGATAGATCATATAAAAATATCTTCTGCTAGCAGGGTTATTTGCATTTCACTTGTGATGTCAACTAGCTGACATGAAATCTTTTTATTGCATTACTTCAAGGATGCAGGGAAGTGAGTACTGGGTATAAAATGATGTGAAGCCACATAGATCTTGTAAGTTTGGACCAACACAAAGCTTAATGTGATTTTTGTTTTCCAAGCCCCAAATCAGTGCAGACATTTGAAAGGTTCAAATCTGATCCTTAGCAGTTGTAGATCGTATTTATTAATCTCTCTATGTAGTTGTGCATTTAAACGATGCTGAAAGAAGCATTTGCGCAACACAATTGTAATGTTCTTGTTATGTTTGAGTTGTGATTGCTACTTTGCCAAAATATGGTTTTATTGTGAGTCTGCTTCTTCAAAAATGTATGTTAGAAGCCAGAATTTGTATTGTTAAAAGAAATGCAGGAAATTCAAGTACATTTCAGTGCAAACCAGTAATAATTTGAGCTGGTCAATTGCTTTAAAAGAAGTGAGAACTATAAAACCCACAAATCAAAAAGAGAGTTGATTCTAGCTTCTTTTGGAATGGAAGTGTTTTCATTGTGTAGTTAAATACATACTGTGATCTATTCTTAAGATGTGGAGCAGCTTTCGTGGCTTGTATCACTTGAATAGCTTCTACTTTGTCTATAAGCGTAAGATTAAATCACAAAATGATCTATTAGGAAGCCTGTAAGGCCAAATACTGCAGTGTTGTTGCACTGAGTTATGTGTGATTGTGACAGTGATTACTTGGATTTTGGGACAAGGGAAAAGTATGATTTATTAATGTTTTTCTTTTTTGACTGAGGCATTTTCTACGCTGTATAGATTTGATGTATCGAGAACGTATTCTATGGAATTTCTGTATTAGGAACAATTTTCTGAAACTGACACCAGATTTTGTGGTGGTGTTTGTACAATCATAGAATCATTTAGGTTGGAAAACACCCTTAAGACCATCGAGTCCCACTGTAAGCGGTTGCGGTGATCAGATGAGGGCAATACTAAAGCTGGCTTGCTGTATGATGGCTATGTGGCGGGGCTGTCTTTGCTTTCGGCAGCCTTTTTCCTCTGATCCCTTCAAATCCAGGTTGCGTGGGCTCTGCACTGCTGCGGTGTACTGCTGAGTTGCGTGGCCCCTACGTGCTTTTGTGTAACGTGATCAATATTGACTTGATAAATATATGGAATCGAGCAAGTTCAGTAGCTCTGTGAGACAGATAAGGAAACCTCATCCACGCTCTGCTCAGTGCTCATTGAGTCAATTGGATCGGTCAGGCCAAAATTGTCTCCTCTCCCCTGCGGGACCCCCAGTTTATCTGGTTGTTCAGTGCTTCTGTACACAGAACAAATGGAGACTACATTTTGTACACATTATTGTCAGTGTCTTAGAACAGCAGTTAATAAGGGCATGGAAACAAGTCTGTTACTAATGCCTGTCACTGCCCGCAGCCATCGCTGCGGCGTGTGGACTGGTGAGAAACAGAAGACAAGATAAAGATAATCCAAGGAAGCAACATAACACAATTGTCTGTTTCCCTTCTGTCTCATATTTTGCTTTCTGATTTTAATGACACAGCCAGTGGACAGACTGTAGTGCTTAGAGTTATTTCGGATTGTCTTTGATTATTGGTTGTTTTTTTCCTTTTTTTTTTCTTTCATATCTTTCTGACTTCCAAATTGCTGCTATCATTGCCCCGGAGCCTCTGCTGAAAGGGCAGGACCTGTGGACTGTCCCGAGGGTGTTCATAGAAGAACCAGCTAACTGAGTTGTGGAGCAAAGGCTTTAGGTTTGCTCTTTCACAGAATGAAGCCTATTAACTGTTTCAGTGCATTTATTTTCCGCTAGCTCCAGTAAAGGAGTATATTAAGGTCACTTTTTCTCCTGAGTCTCCCAGCTGGCAACATAAAATGTTGCTTCACCATCAGGACAGCATTTCTTTTTCTGTCACGTGGTGCTGCGGGTTAGCCCTGCTTTTTTAGCTGATTGGGTAGAAGGATACCTCTGTGTATTGGGTTTATTGATTTTAAAAATACACGCTGTGAAATTAAATGAATAGTTAAATACTAAACTGTTAGGAAGAAATGCCCCATTAGCGTCTTTTAGCTTAGAATTTATCAAGAGAACTGCTTCCAATTATAAATTCAGCATACCACCACAGACCAAATATACAATAATTTTAAAATGTTTTTTCCTTTGCTGGTTGATTTACTGTGAATGAAATCTGGATTGACAGTCCTAAAGGCAGAAGTCCTCAACTGGGTTTATACATAGTGTTGCGCTGACAGTAAGAAGGAGAACTGCCATCCGCTTGGCAAGGGGTGAGCTATAAACTCCGGGAGGCTGACTGGCAGCAAACTTGTAAAATACGGTCAATTGTTTTTGTTAGGCTTTGTTACTGAGCCGCCACTAAGAGGATTACTTTATTTTTACAGTCTGGTTTAGTGTTAGAATCTTTATCTTCCTGTCTGCGTGAACCTTTGTGTCTTTCTCACGCATCTTCATCTTTGGTTCTTCACCTTCTGTTTCCTCTTCCCAAGCAAGAAACCTGTGAATATTCTGGTTGGAAATGTACGTTTCGGAGCTCTTTGCCACAGAAAGTTGGTCACAGAATGTCAATTTTACACATTTCAGGAAAGACATTTCTCTCTTACACTGATTATTTCGTTTCCGACATTAGAAGCATCTCTAATTGTGAACTTTAAATAAGAGTACAAGTGTGGCCAGCTTGTACAGCGAGAAAATGTTTAATTTCCAATTAAGTATTGGGGCAGCAATACCTTGGGGGCAGAAAGGCAAGCGGGGGGAGGAATTCGTCAGTGGTATTTGCTGACTGGGTGATTATTAGCGATAGGAGATACTGAAACTTAATTAGAGTTTCTGATCTGGAACAGTGTATTAGGTTTAATTATGTCTGGAAGTCTAGTATTTTACGCTTTTTCTTTTAATTAAAATGTATGAATTTAAGTAGCAAAACTTCTAAATCTTACAGACCAAGAGCAAGAAGAAACTACATTGTCTACATTAGGCCATATTAAAAAAAAATAACAGTGGTAGAAGCTGAGGAAGGTGGAAAAACGGAGGACTTAAAATCTGACCTTTAAGAAATGAAGTGAATTGTAATAGTGTACAAAGCCAAGCTTCTTGGCAGAACTCCAGCCGATACCTATGTGATCTGCTATGTAACGGTTCATCCTATTCTGCGTTGTTGTGGGGTCGCATTGTGCTGTTGATTGTCCCGTCTTTGATGTGAAACATAAACATCGAAGGTCCGATACAGAGAGCATTTAGAATCATGCAAATGCAATACCTGAATGTCCTGAGGCAATTCCGGGTGCTGCTGAGTGCTGATGAGCTCCAGAGATCTCTATCTCAGCAGTGGATGAAACAATTCTTCCCCTAGATTTTTACAGCGTGGTTTCAGGTTTAGGAGTGTTACCAAGTAAGATGCTGCGTGAGGTAAAGCACACAAAAAATGAAAAGGATGGAGTAATATAGGGAAATGCACACTGACATTGATGAAAGCACTACTAAGGTTACTCTAATTACTCCCCATAAAAAAAAAATAGTAATAAAAATGATACCTGCTACCGTATGAACTTAGGTGATGAGCCTCTGAGTTATTTCTTACATTTTAATCTATCCTGAAAGGGAGTGATCCACCAGGAAGACGTAGCTGACGGTGGTGATAGATGCAGACCTTTTCAGCAATTCTCTCCGACTTGACAGCTCTACTCACTCATCTGTGGCGCTTAGACCGCTGGGATATATCTCCCTGGGGTTTGTTTTGTATCTCAGCAGATTTTCTCTCTCAAGTGATGTTTTTGTTTTATGTTGTGAGAGACCGTGTTTATTCCTCCTTGGAGTCTGGATGGAAATGGCACAAATATAGTCACTCCTCACGTAAACTAAGTTCAGCATGTTCTTTTTTCTGTTTTTGACCTTCAAGTGATGGAAGGTCTATATTTAGCACAGGTGGGGATTTTAAGTTGAATGTCGGTGCTAATGCATCTTTTGTTCAGCAGAAGGATCCAGAAACAGGGCATGAGGTGGGATGTAAGCATTTTAGCTGCAGTAATATACTTTGTGGAGTTGGACAGGAAACTGAAGCACGGAGAAGTCAAACAAATAGAAGCTAGAAGCAGGTTATGAGGAATGGCTTATGTGCTTGCAGGGTTGTGAGGGACTTTCTTCAGCTGCAGGAAACGTGGGAGAGCGCCATGCAGTGCTGGGGGAAACTGGTAAACCGTAATTCCCTGGTTTATTCCAGGGACCTCTGCACTGCTGCTGAAACCTCTACACAGTTACTTTCAATATATCCCTCTCCCTGGGGTCATGAAATGTCATTCTTAATTGCAAGTACCTAGGAGTGGTTTAATATACTTCATAGAGGCGAAATGCCGATAAAACTTACGTTGGATTAAAAGCCTACATGTTATAGGAACATACGGGAAGAGAATAAATGCCCAAGAACAAAGGTAAGATTCTCCTGGGTGGTGGCAGTGAATTGGTAGTTCTATTCTGTTGAGAGTCTCTGGGTTTGGCGTGGGCACGGGCAGTCTGCTTGTGTGCGTCTGGAGAGCCGGGAAGGCATAGGGAAACAAGAGCTTATTGTTTGGAAGTGCAGGTATTGTTTTGTAGATGACTGTTTAAAAAATAAGTAGAGCCAAGATTAGTAAACTCTGGATTTTAGTGATAATGACATAAACTGTAATCTTAGGACCTTATTGCTTCCTGTGCTGTCTTGGTTTAAATTGCACAGTTGAATATCATAGCACAGCAAACAGCGGTCCTGAAGCTTGTGGAGGAAAACGGGACAGAAACACATCTGAATTTACAACAATGACATGTTTATAGAGTGCAATGGTTCCCGTATCCTTGTGTTGCACCAACCACCTGAAGAGTGAGGTCTTGGGCATCACAGAAATTGGAGCTAGAGAAGGTTTTTAATGAGAGGCTTGCAATTGTTGAAAATATCTGCACAGACGTGAGCTTTGGTTTAGATTGCTTCTTGTCCTCTTCACCAGTGCAGAATGTCTTCCTGTTGTGTATTTCTAGCAACTGTAAATGGGGAATAATTTATTATTGCTTGCATTACATAGCAAAATTTGTCTCAAGCACAAAAATTGGTAGAAAAACTTACAAATGGTTGTGACAGCACCACCCGTTGTGGTAGAGCAGATGTTTGTTTTTTAAAACTCGATCATTGTATCCTACGGCGACTTAAATGGGTTACAGGGAGGTTAAAACTTTGTCCTCTGTAATGTCCAAAATTCCCAGCTTTCTTGTAATAATATTATACCTCTAGAGAAATTATTCCCATTTGTAGCATCTGAGTCTTGGACATGTTTACAGATCTCCTCTTTATCTATTATCGGAAAGTCAGGTGCAGATAAAACAATACCCTGTCTGAAGATGATGTTAATGAGTTAATTAGTACAACGAACATAAAGATAGATCTAGTAGTCAGAGTTGTAGTGCAGGAATGTATCAGTTTTGTATTACCTTATTATAACTGTACTAACTTACTATAACTTTTTGGGGATTTGTGTTTTTTTTTTTTCCTTGATTAGAAGTACGACTCGGTCTGTTGGAACTTTCAGGTTCAAGAACTTGAACTTTTCTGTCCTGTTTTTGCAATACCTGTTTTGCTTAAGCATCCATTATGATGGTTTTACATGTTAGTAGCCATGTTTATTGGAAATTATAAAATCCAAAGAATGGAATATTTATTAAGTTTCCCTATGAAGAGATTTTTGCTTTGAAATTTACTTAGGTATTGCTGCATACTGATACACATGAATTGGAAAGATTGATTTTTGAAAGACTGCAGCATTTTTTTGTTGTTGGTAAATTGTATGTGGGATTGAAAAAGAATAGTAGACTTCTGTTGTCTATCGGCAGCATGACAGTAATCTTAAAAAGCAATCTCTGCCAACAAATGATGCTGTAGGAGGAAAACTTTGCACTCAGTAGGTTTCCTCATTACTGCAACTTCTGCATAAAATAAAAAGTACAGAGAGCTTTGTTATGAAAGCTCGAGTGCTCCTAAACTTTGAGGCATGGACTTGTAACATGAAAGCATGTTGCCTTGTTTCAGAGATCTTTATGGCTGTCCTGTATAAAATCTCTCTACATTTTGCATTGGAAAAACACACTTACTCAGTGTCTGCTGCTTATATTTTACCAGCCTGGTTCCCAGAAGGTTTTACAGACATCTTGATTTCTGCCATTTGTTACCCTGTGAATGTTTGTCTTTGGCTAAAGTTCTGTGTGGCAGTTGCTGGAATGACCATTGAGCAAAGTCTGCTGAGGTCTATGAAATTATTGATCCTTGTAGGTCTAAGTAGTCTCTAAATGCAAAATGTTTCCTGGGAATGTTGATACTTCTATACACCAAAATGTAGAGTGCTTCTTTCAGCAACTGTGACTGTGCCACAGCCTCTATGGGCCTCATTCAAGTCTTTGAAATTCAGGAGGAGCCTTTGCACTGAATTAGCGAGGATGGATCTAGGTCTGCTGCAGGGTGTTACTTGATTAGAGGGCAGTACTGAGAGCATGGTGTGAAAGCTAGTAGATAGCGTTGTAGGTCGCCATTCAAAATACCAGAAATGCCTCATTAATCTTAACAATTAAGATATTAACGATGACTTATGGGGGTTTTGTGAAGACTTTCACTCTGAGTTCTCCTCCAGGAAGAATTATATGACCTTGTGGATTAGAGTAATCATCCGCTTTAAATACTATAATGGCCTAAGAACTCTTAGAAGCTGATTACAGGGAATTTTTTTGTACAACTGGGGCTTCTCATTTTGAAGTAACATAGAAAGCGAGCTGGTACTGGTCTGTTGCTCGATCAGGAGGTGAGAGTGAGCTACTACTGTGATGCAGCTGAGAGAAAGGTGAGGTATTTTTACTAGATGCAAAGAAGCTTTAGTAGTGTACAAGAAATCATATAAGACCTCATTGTAGATATTGTGTATAGTTCTGTCATGTCTGTTCCAAAAAGATGGTTTTAAACTTGGAATGTGTTCAGCGATGGCTGCAGGGATGTGTGCAGGAATGCAGAATCCATCTGATAAAAATGGATCAAAGAGAGTTGCTTTTTTTAGCCTAGCAGAATGAAGCATGTGAAGAGTTATTCTTACCATGTACGAATTCAGTGAGAGATAAACAACAAGGAAGATCAACAACATCATTTTAAAAGGACACTTGCTATAAGAGCAAATGATACAAAATTTTGCAGAATAAATTCAGCTTGGAAATAAGGTTTCTGACCACTCAAGGAATAAAGATGCCAGAATTTTGTTAATGACTGATTCCATATACAGTTATTTCTTTGTCAAATCTGAAGGGGGGAATAGCCTTGGGATGGGAAAGGGCAGAGATAGGCTGCAAGGATTTGGCAATTTCTTACACTGTCGCAGTTGCAGCTGGAGCAGCACTTCTGAGCAAAACTTAACGTGCTCTGCTTCACTGTTAGCTGTCTGTGTATGAATGAGAGGGGGTGATTATCATTAAGAGTCACCATGGTGACGTTTATGGAAAATATTTGTGGGTAAAGTCTTAGTGGTTTACTACTACTGTGTGCACCTGGAAGAGGGATGGGATGGGACAGTATCTGCATGAGGGATTATAGACAGGGTAGAAGGAGTGAAACCAGCCGCGGTGCCATCCTTCTTGTTGGTGTACTTGGCTTGGTGGCAATAGGTGGGGTGGTTTGGGGATGGGAATGATCTCTGCTCCTGTTTGTACACACCATGACTGGATCCGGTCCTGCACATGGAAGTTCTCCATGATTGGTACATGGTATTTTCTACTTGATGACAAACAAGGTGGTGGGGTGATTGATCTGCCAGACTAAGACAATGCCAAGTATCTATCAGACCATAACATGATTCCAAAACACAGGGAAGAAACATTTTTCTGACAGCGATAAGTTATGATGTATTTACTAGGTCAAGGTCTTTTGTTAATGCAGAGGTGTGAAATGACAAGTGCTCTTTAGGTGAACTGTGCTATTTTAAGGTGTTAAAAAGACATAATAAAGACATGGTTTGCATTTCAATGGAAAGGATCAAAAAGAGAAAATCTCTGTGTATGTTTAATAATTGGATTATTGAATTAAGAAATCTAACCTAACAGTTAAGACCAGTGAACAAAAAATGTGAATGAAACTATTTGGGGGAAGCAGTAAATTAAGAGATAAGAGTATTTATATCTTATTTCAGGAAGAAACTAGAAGTGTAGAGAAACAGAAGGTTTGTTTTTGTGGCACAAATAACTGGGTGTGGATGAGGTAGCGTGAGGATGCATCTAACAGGAACCTGACTCTCCTCAGAATATATTCCATGTGTTAATTTAGATGTGATCAATGTGACGGTAGCTGTGGTTTAAGATGGTAGTTTATTTTGCTGTTTTACATGGCTGTTATCGCTCGTGTATCTGTGGTATATACATGGAGCTCAGTACGTAAGTAGATACGTGAAAAAGCAAGTTTAAAAAAAAAAAGAAAATGCTTACTCTATTCTTTCATTGAAAGAAAACTCTCAATGAAAAAAGCCTCACTTCATCTACTGATAAAGTGCAGCTGTTACAAGCAATGGCATATGCAACAGTTTTTAGAGAGGAATGAGGAAAAGTGGGCTGAGGCTAAGCTTAAAAAGCCAACCAAGCAAAACATTCCTCCGCACCCATCCTGTTCTTATCTGAAAAAAATACTGACTGTATAGATTAAATTGATGCTTGTCCATGGCTGTGTTTATTCTGAACTGTGTAAAGGGAAGTTAAAACCAGAAATCAGTCAGTGACCTGACTTGAATGAGGAAAAATGAATTTCATGGGATAAAAGTTACTGAAAAAAAAATTCAGATCTCACCAGCACGTATGCAAATGTTTAGAAATCAATACAGCTCAAGCCAGAGCAGTAAATAAAGATGAGCGCTGCAGTCAGCTCTTGTATCATTTAAGCATCTGGTCTACTACAGTTAATGCCAAATTTAGTTCATGTAAAATAGATGTAAATGAATGTCTGTTGCAAAAGAGACTAAAAAGTGAGTATCTGCTAAATGGAATGTTGCTGCGGCAGAGTGGCAAGAAAAGAGATTTCAGAATTATTGTGCGAAAATCCCCAAAGTCAACAGCATTTTTTGCAGCTGCAGTGGGGTTAACAAACAGGGTTCCAGCATCTCTTTGGAAGAAATGCAGTCAATGTTTCAGGAAAATGCATTTTTGCTATTTAAGAGCCTGGCTAAGCAATATCTATTACATTTTGTCTAATTCCAGTCAGCATTCTAAACACGCAATTTCTCTTCCAGAGCTAAAAGCAAGCTTAACACAGTATCTATCTTAGAGAAAGCTTTTCCTTTCTGCTTCAGACAATGTCATGTCAGCTCTAACATGGATCTGGGCAGAAGGGATACGAGCGCTTGAGTGCGTGGTGCCCTCAAGCAGATGGGCAGGGAAGCAGCAGAGAAGGCAGGGCTGAGCCAGGAGGCAAAAGGGAGTTGGCCAGTACTTATAGAGACCATAGAAATTCCTCCCGTCCTGTCCTCTCCTTCCTCCCCACCGCCAACCCTGCGAAGAGGTCACAAGTTTGGAACAGAAGCAGTCACGCTTCCTCCCTTCAGTTTCTACTTGGACCAAGAGTAAAAGCTTAAATTAAGTCTCAGATCTGGACTTCAGAAGATGACAAACAACCCTTGTGCAATATTACTAGGAGTATTTCATGCTAGAAATGGTTTCTGTGGGTGAATTGTAATTTTGTTGTTGTAGTATTTAAAGGTTTGCAACACTAGCCATTGGAGTCTTCCCCTTGTGTTTGGTGGTAGGCTCATTGGAAGTTGTCCAAGTCCTGTAATTTGCACCTTTATTGTACAACATCAGAACAATTTCCTCCCTTTCTCTTCTCTGGCTGTCTACCACTCATCAAATGTAACAATTTCAAGGGAAGAATTATTTATGCTATCGAAAATACTACTGTGTGTGGTGATTGAGAGTTTCTTCCTCCTCCCTGTTTTTTGTATCTTCGCAGTGCTTGGTATTTAGGTGGTCCTTTGCAAGCATAATATTTGTCATAGTGGCTGCTGAGGAGGAATAGAACCGTGGCCTATGGTCTCACCTAAGAAGCTGTGAATTTTGATGCAAAATAAATATTTGGCTTCAGTAAACTGAACAGCAAAACATGGTGTGCGAAAGCTAAGTTGCAGTATCTAGCTTATCCCTTTTGAACTATCTTGTCAGAGTTTAAGTACCTCCACTATTAGAGGCACTGAAATTCTCAGAAATCCAGCAGTATACTTTCTTGCGTTTGTATCACAATTTTTCCTCTCGATCCAAATGTTCAATGTTCCAATGTCTTTTCTTGTGCTACCAAATGAAGCAGACAGTGTAGATTTTGGTGTGAGGGCACCTTTGCATGAGGGATCACATAGGAAACAGCAAATTCTGGTGATTGCCTATATGCCATTAGCTGCTTATATTTCTAGGTGTCATTTATTCCAAAGATTCAGACAAGGCTAGACAAACCATAGAAGTGACATGTTGAAGTCCTTCAGACACCTTTTCAGTAAGGGTGCCCTGCAAAAATATTAAAGACTCAGTGATTATACTCTTCTTTATTCCACTTCCATTCCATGGCAGTAAGATGAAGCTTTATGTCCATCTGACTATTTCTGAATCCTTCTGTGTACTTTCTATACTCCTTTGGTAAAGAAAATACAGCTGCCTAAAAGACATCAGAGCAGCAAATGAGTAGGACTCTAGGAATAAAAATAATAATAATAAAAAAATCATTATTCCACTTTTGAAGCTTCTTTTTAATATGCTTCTTGCTCATCTTGGTTAATACCAAGACTGAAAAGTTCTGCTGGGGAGTTGACGCCTGTCCAGAAGTATTGCTGGATATTTTGATCTTGGAGAGGAACTGAGGCATTTTGTCAGTGCTCTGACTACTTTCCAGTTAATCCTCTCATTTTCATAGCAGCTGGTAACCTCGATGGAAACACCAACAAGATGATGTGCTCCAAATTTGTTGAAACTTCTTTAGTTTAGAATGAGATGCCCCAGAGATGGACCTTTCAGCCTCTTTTCAGCTCCTACATCTTCCAGGTTGGGAATTACTGCTGCAGCCAGGCTTTTACTTCGTGCATCTCCTGATGGTGTACGAGTGACTTGTTCAGGCAGCAGCTGCATCCTGGGAGAAAGGAAATCCTGCCTTAAATCGGTATAGTCCCTGTTAGAAAGACTTAGCTATTGAAGTAAGTTCAGAGTGGAAGTGGCAGAAGAAGTTCTGAATACAGATAGATCAGACAAGTTAGAACCAGTTGAGCTGTGATTTGTGAGTGCTTTCCTACTTTTAAAAGGTTATATCAGAATACCAGCCTAGATCTACATCGGTTTTTGCTCTCACTGAGCCTTTTGTTCAGCTTTTTTGAAGTTCATCTTCTTGTAAGGTGGGTTTTTTCATTTGTTTGTTTCAGTATATTAGGGCCGTGTTCTGTTATTCAGCACTAAGAGAATTTGCTTCTCTAATTCTTCAGTTTAATTCTTCTGAGGCTTATGTGTTTTGACACTGTGAAGGCAGCCTCTGAACAGTCAAAGGTGTCACGCTCTGTGCCCTCTTCATCTATCTGCAGGATTGCCTGTGGATAGATGACTTCATGTGCAAGGTGGCCTCTTGGTTATGGACAGGTATGTGTTACATGCCGTGGCAGATGGGCGAGGCTTGCCTAGGCATGACCTTAAAAGTCCTTAACAAGTAGGTTTCTGTGCAAGCCTTTTTTTCTCGCTTCTGATGATTCTTCTCTAACGGCTTGGGATTTTTGGGGGGGATTCTTTTTTTTCTCGGTTCTTCTAGGAGAGGATAAACTGAAGTGTAGATGCCTGTAGATAATATTTAGCCTTTCTCTTTTCAACTTAAATATTTTGTTGTGCTTATCTCACTTGAAGCTTAATTTAGAGGTTAAATTTTGTCCATCAGTGGTACGCGTACTATCAAAGCTGCAGTAGGCTTTGGGGAAAAGCTATGATGCACATCAGAAATATATGATGTTAGCTTTATTACAGGGCTGTGCCACTCAAATTGCCACCCCTTACATCTGTGGTCATCGTTAACTGTGCAAAAGGCCAAGCTGTAACTAAACAGTACTGTATCTGTGTTGGGGATGTGCCAGTGGTCTAAATGGGGAAGACAGCAGCATGTTATAGCCTTCTGGACTCGAAAGCATTATACCTTAGACTGATCTACCAGCTCAGATGCTTATTTGGGGGAACAGTCATTGGAGTTTCAGTCATTGGAGCTGGTATTTCTTACTCTCACCAGACCTGCAGAATGTTATTTTTGAGATACTTAATGGCATCTGCACCGACAGTTTATGAACTTCATGTATGTGTAACGTCTTTGGTACAAAATGTCTTGAAGAGCTGTAATCACTAAAGTGAATGATCAATTTGTAAGTGCTAGTAGTAGTGGGACAGTATTTTTACCCTTAATTTTACAGGTGAAATCCTTTCATTATCTATATGGTTGAGAATTACAATTCTAAACTGAGTCAGGACTATTGTTTTATATCTGCTCTGGTCAGCTTTTAGTCATAATATAGAGTCTGCTTTCAGATATGTTTTATTCTTCTGCACATCATATGCATAATGACACAGTGACTTTGTCCTTGGTGTCTTTTCCAAAGATAATTGCTTTTTCTTTTAATTTCTGTACAGTTTTAGGCGATATAATAGAATCATAGAATGGTTTAAGTTGGAAGGGACGTTGAAGATCATCTAGTTCCAACCCCCCTGCCATGAGCAGGGACACATCCCACCAGCCCAGGTTGCTCAAAGCCCCATCCAACCTGGCCTTGAACACCTCCAGGGATGGGGCATCTACAGCGTCTCTGGGCAACCTGTCCCAGTGCCTCACCACCCTCATTGTGAAAAATGTCTTCCTGATACCTCATCTAAATCTCCGCTCTTCCAGTTTGACACCATTACCCTTCATCCTGTCACTACATGCCCTTGTAAAAAGTCTGTCTCCAGCCTTCTCGTTAGGCCCTCTTCAGATATTGGAAGGCCGATATAAGGTCTCTGTGGAGCCTCCCCTTTTTCAATTTAAAACTGTTACCCCTTGTCCTATTGCTACGCTCTCTGATGAAGAGTCATCTTTCCTGTAGGCCCCCTTTAGGTACTGGAAGGCTGCTATAAGGTCTCCACAGAGCCTTCTCTTCTCTATGCTGAACAATCCCAATTCTCTCAGCCTGTCTTCATAGGTGAGGTGCTTCAGCCCTCTGATCATCTTTGTGGTCCTCCTCTGGATCTGTTCCAACAGGTCCACGTCCTTCTTGTGCTAAGGACTCCAGAGGTGGACGTAGTACTCCAGGTGGGGTCTCACCAGGGCAGAGTAGAGGGGGAGAATCACTTCTCTTGACGTGCTGGCCACACTTCTGATGCAGCCCAGGATATGGTTGGCCTTCTGGGCTGTGAGGGCGTGTTGCCGGCTCATGTTGAGCTTCTCATCAACCAGCACCCCAAGTCCTTCTCCTCAGGGCTGCTCTCAATCCATTCTCTGCCCAGCCTGTATTTGTGCTTGGGATTGCCACAACCAACTTGCAGGACCTTGCGCTTGGCCTTGTTAAACCTCGTGAGGTTGGTGTAGGCCTACCTCTCCAGCCTGTCCAGGTCCCTCTGGATGGCATCCCTTCCCTCCAGCCTGTCGACCATGCCACACAGCTTGGTGTCGTTGTCAAACTTGCTGAGAATGCACTGAATCCCAGTGTCCATGTTGCTGACAAAGATGCTGAACAGCTCCAGTCTCAGTACCAACCCCTGCAGAATGCCACTCGTCCCTGGTTTTCACTTGGACGTCGTGCCGTTGACTGTAACTCTTTGAGTGTGACCATCCAGCCAGTTCCCTGTCCACTGAGTGGTCCGTCCATCAAATCCATGTCTCTCCACTTTAGAGACCAGAATATCGTGCAGGACAGTGTCAAATGCTTTGCATAAGTCTAGGTAGATGACATGTGTTGTTCTCCCGTTATCCACTGACGCCGTAACCCCATCATAGAAGGTCACCAGATTTGTCAGGCATGACTTGCCCCTGGTGAAGCTCTGATGGCTGTCACCAATTACATCCTTATTTTCTATGTGCCTTTGCAGAGATTCCAGGAGGATCTGCTCCATGATCTTGCCAGGCAGAGAGATGAGACTGACTGGCTTGTAGTACCCTGGGTCCTCCTTTTTTCCCTTTTTAAAAAATGGGGTTTATGTTTCCCCTTTTCCAATCAGTGGGAACTTCACCGGACTGCCACAACTTTTTCAAATATAGTGGAAGGTAACAGCAACTTCATTCACCAGTTCCCTCAAGACCCATGGATGGATTTCATCAGGTCTATGGACATGTGCACCTTCAGGTTCCTTAGATGGTCTCGTACTTGATCTTCACCTACAGTGGGTGGTTCTTCCTTTTCCCAGTACCAGCCGTTGTCTTCTGCAACTTGGGCAGTATGGCTAGAGCCCTTGCCAGTGAAGACTGAGGCAAAGAAGTCATTGAGTACCTCAGCCTTCTCCATATCCCAGGTGACCAGGTCTCCTATTTCCTTCTGGAGAGGACCTACATCTTCCCTAGTCTTCCTTTTATCACTGACATACTTACAGAAGTTTTTCTTGTTGCCCTTGATGTCCCTGGCCAGATTTAGCTCTATCAGGGCTTTAGCTTGCCTAGCCTGATCCCCGGCTGCTCGGGCAATTTCTCTGTATTCCTTGCAGGCTACCTGTCCTTGCTTCCACCCTCTCTAGGGCCTCCTTTTTGCTTTTGAGTGTGTCCAGAAGCTCCTGTTCATCCATGCAGGCCTCCAGGCTTTTTTGTCTGACTTCTTCTTTGTTGGGATATGTCGCTCCAGAGCTTGGAGGAGGTGATGCCTGAATACTAACCAGCTTCCCTGCCCCCCTCTTCCCTGTGGTGCTTTATGCCATGGTACCCTACCAAGCAGATCCCTCAAGAGGCCAAAGTTGCTCTCCTGAAGTCCAGCAGACTAACCTGCTGTGTTGCAGGTTAGTTCTTCCCTGCTGGGGATTCTTCTGCCTTTCAAAGTCAGCATGCACTTATCTTTGATTTTTAAAATTGAAATTATTAAAAGGTATGGCCAGAACTCATGTTGTAGCCAACAGTATTCTGTTTACCTGGTGATGTGTTGTCAATGAGATGTAACGCATCTCCCTTTTTTCTGTGTGTATTTTCAGTTTCTCACTTCTTTCACACTGTCACACGTCCCAACTTGTTTTTGTTTCATTTGCTTTCTTCTTCCTCTGCTCCTTCCTGCTTTGTGTTACTTCCTGAAACTTTTGGAAAAGAGAAATACAATACATCTGTCCCTTCTTTTGCACGGAGTTTGAGCAGAACTCCAAGTTTCCTGCTGGAAATTCTCACTCCTCTTGAAGCCCAGCTGGCATTCCTTCTCTTCAGAAATAACTCAAGAGATTGTATCCAAAATGCTATTGAAAGAGGCCACTTGGCCGTTTCTCACTTGGGTCTGAGGTGCTTTGTCTGCTCACATCTCATTTAGCGTGTCCTTACCGAGAAGAGCTGGATTCAGCCCCATCCGTTGTGACACCTGCTGATGCTGATGGGCCCTTTTCAGCAACAGAGAAGAAAGGTGGAATCGGTGCCAGCCAAGGACTTCCACAATCCGTTTATATGGATTGATTACGTCTTGTTCCTTTAGGTGCATTCTTCCTTTTGTGTGCAGTAACTCGCTGTCTGGAAGATGGGTCAGCAAATTTCCATTTTTCAGATAACAGTTTAGGTTGAATTTGCAGCTCAGTATTGCAGCTCACTTGCTCTCAGGATATTAGCATTACTTTGCTACAGTTACAGTTTTTATATGGATTGGCAGCAGCTTTTACAGGCAGGCTGAACTTCATGGAAACCGAACTTAAAATGCACAGAATGAGAAAAATGCCTCTCTTGTAAGGCTCCTGCTGAGCTGATAACAGTCTACAGGAAGACATCTATTTAAACAGAAATAAACATGCCTTAGGATGCTTGGATCCTATTTTCAGCTTTATTAAGCTATTTTCAGCTTTATTAAGAATGCTGTGTTTAATTTTTCCAGCATTTCCAGCCCCATTAATTTAGTTTACACTGCATTTGGATCAATTAGTGCACTTGATGATAATGCACTATTTGCCTCTGCCTATTTAGAACAAGGGAAACAACAGGATGGATTTTCAGTGTATTAAAGAATCCGATTAGTCCAAATAGCAAATCTCAGAGGCTGGCCAAGTGGAAACAAAAATTTCATGTTGGGTAACTGTGCTATGGATCTATTTTCTCACTCCAATGGCTTCTCAAATCAATTTTTCTACCCACACCTTGGCTTCGGGATTTTCCCCTCCCAATATGTATATTCTCATGAAGACTGTACGTAACAGGAATACACACAAGCTATAATAATAATATATTATATAATATAATAATAATAATAAATAAATATAATAATAATAGAGGTAAAGCCCCAGAATGTTCAGCAAAAAAAGAAAAAAGACTGCTTCAAAACTGCAAGGTTGTGGAAAGACTTCCTGATGTGATGGTGATGCTCTTAGAAACCAGTTGAGATCACATTCAGCTTTACTTTTGTCAGTGAGAATCTTTACATTTTTTCTTGGAGATTAAAACACCCAGGGATTAGGACAGTAGAGAAGGCAACCTCTCCAAACCTGAGCTGTGCAGTCTTACTCGGTGCATAATCAAAATGCTAATATGTTAGTTTTCAGCTTCATTGGATCCCCGCAACCTACTGGATGTCATAGAAGGGGGAGTCAAAGTTGTTCTAAATTTTTGTGTTTCATTTTTGTTTTAGAGAAGCGCTTGCTGTAAAAATCAAATGTAAGACATGAATTTTATTACAACAGTTTTCAAATACAATAGGGTATATCTAGTATAGTTTCACATCCTAATACCAACTGTTCCTTCCCTCTGCTCGAGTGTTGGCAGCATCAAATTGTAGTTATTAATGTAAAGCAATGCTTGCTACAGTTTTATTTGGGACATATACATTACTGAAGTACCAAGGTGCAATATGTGAATTTTATCTGCCAGAGAATATGATTCAACTTGGAGAAAGTACCTCTATTTATCTTTGCTGCAAAATTATTTTGGAGGTTGTTTATATTGTGTTATTGCACTGTGATCTTTTGCTTTTTCGTGAGTGAATAGTATCACATTTTGCCTGGATGTTTTGAGTGTTTATTGTTCCCACGGGATACCTTGTTTATTTGTCTTCCTTCTGGTCTGTCACAACATTTTTGGTTTGATGCAGATTACTTACAAGTTTGCACATGGCAAGTCTTGTAATCTCATTTGTTTCACCAAACTTCATATGCAGCTCTGAGAAACATTCCCATCTCACTAAAGTACCTTCTCAGTGGCACAATACAGATAAAGGTAGATATAAGTCACTGTAAAAATTGTACTGTGATGCTGGATTCGTTGATTTATTCAACAATAACAAGACACAAAGCAATAGGTGAATGACCTAGGCTGAATTCCCTGGAGTATCTAACTGATATAGAATTATTTTTTTTTTTATGTTTCCTTTGGAAACAACAAAAATCAATTCTCCCATAAATATCTTTGTTCAGCTTCTTAATGTCTTAAATGTGTATTTAAATGCCTTGAATACCGGTCAGTTAAGTAAATGTGGTTGCGGATCCTTAAAAAGCAGAGCTTTTAAATGGAAATAGCAAAAGCCCGGTATTATTTGTATCTGATACCCCGCTGTAAGAAACACACTCTTTAACTTACCCTATAGTTTTTGATGTTCTGCCAACCCCCTAGAGCTTGAGCATTACTGTGCTGGCTAACGTGCCATATAGACTACAATTTAAAGGGCTTATTTTAGGTAGATGTAACGGTCTTTGGCAGTATGGTACGGGCCCGACAGTCTGAGGAATCTTGCCCTGTTGCTGACATTAGCTATTCTGAGGATAAATAGATGACTTCAGACTCCAGGTTGCCTTTTAGAAGAGAGGAACCACAAACCCACCAGGCTGTGCACCCCTGTGCAGTAGATTTCTCTCTGCAAAGGTTCACTGTTGCTGTCCATTACTTTCCTTAAGCTCGTTTGGTACCTGTACGATCCCCAGAATTCTGGCTTGATAATGACGTGTCAGCTCCTGAAATCTTGATGTGTCAGCTGTAGTGCACACAGGAATGATACTCATTTTAACTAGAATCATAAAATCAAAGAGTGGTTAGAGTTGGAAGGGACCTTAAAGATCATCTAGTTCCAACCCCCCCTGCCATGGGCAGGGACACCTCCCACTGGACCAGGTGGCTCCAAGCCCCGTCCAGCCTGGCCTTGAACAGCGATGGGGCAGCCACAGCTTCTCTGGGCAACCTGGGCCGGTGTCTCACCACCCTCAGAGTGAAAAATTTCTTCCTGATACCTAATCTAAATCTCTCCTCTTCCAGTTTGACACCATTACCCCTCATCCTATCAGAAAATGCCCTTGTAAAAAGTCCATCTCCAGCTTTCTTGTAGGCCCCCTTCAGATACTCGAAGGGGCTCTAAGGCCTCCCCGGAGCCTTCTCTTCTCCAGGCTGAACAACCTCAGCTCTCTCAGCCTGTCCTTATAAGAGAGGTGCTCCGGACCTCTGATCGTCTTTGTGGCACTCCTCTGGACCTGCTTGCTTTCTGCCCTGTGTATATTTTTCTTTAAAGTTTTCTGTTTAGGTAATAACAGGACATCATTATTCTGATACTGTCCAGCAGCAGTAGTATTTATTTGCTATTAATGACTGATTATATACACTCTGAGAGTTTTATTTCCTTTTGGTATGCAGTATTATTCATCGTGTAGAACAAATTTAGTAATTTTACTGCGAATGTTCTAAGTTTAAGATTTCAGGACTTTTATTTTCATTTTTGAAAATCTCCATTTTGTTTGAATGGAGGTGAAGTGATTTCAACAGGTTATTTAGTCTGCTGTGGTATTAGTATTGGTGAGGCAATAGAATATTTAAGTACTTGTGGTGCTGCTGCTTTGATTTTATTTTCTACCTGGCATTTTTAGGTATGTTTTCAGCTTAGCACGTGTGTAATTTGAAACATAACAGTTTTGTTTATTTTGAAGACAGTCGTGTCTGATATGTCTCCATGCTACAGATCTTTATCTCATTCTTGGCTTGAGTAATACACGTTGGTGTTAAGCGAACTGTCATTTATAATTATGCTTCCTATACACTGATTTCCAGTGAGGTATATGACGACTAGGTACTACGTGAGAGAATATACTACAGTGTATTATGTGTATGATGATTTTATGAATCGTGGTGTAGCATTGCTATATTTCTCATACCTGATGAGTGACATTTTAATATGGACCTGACTACCAAAATATTGCACCGTTGCAGTGGAAAGTGCATTCTCCTTTAGTGTAATTTACACTGGATAGATAAAATAAACATGACCTGAAGTAGTTTCTTTTCTAGTCCAGTTTCTGATTGCTCACAGCATTGAAATATGTGAAGATGCCTTTGCATCAATGCATAAATCTAATGATTTTCTTTTCATCTTCACATATTTCCTCTGTAGTTGTCTGTTGATGCTTGAACCCTAGTATTTTAAGTGGATTAATTCTCACAGAAATCACTCCTACTATTTGTGACCCATTTCAAAGAACACATGCTTTGTGGAGCTCATTTGCTTGTTCTTTTAAGATGATACTTGCAAATTCAAAGAATATGTTTTCCGAAACTATTTTTAGATCAAAGATTTTAGTGAAACTATGGAAGGTCCATTAAGCTGCATTGAAGGGCATGACGTGAGGGGGTTAAGATTGTTTCTGTTTTCTCAAGTTGGGAGCTCATCACCTGCCAGAGCTGCTGTTATTGGATTGCAGAAACCCTCGGTCTGAGGGGTGTAGAGAACAGAAACATCCATGTGCAGAAAAAGTAGCTGTTTTCAAAACTGCCTTGCTCTTCTTTATAGAAGCCAGGCAGGCAGCTGGAAAAGCTAACAATTAAATGAATCTTACTTTCTTTCATGTCACAACTTAGATAAAAATATTTTCCACAAACCATGTCATATAACTGCGACTTTGTCTTCCTCCAGGTCACTTTTTAAGCCTTATTGTTAGTACGATGCCTGCCAGGGACCGCGCAGCGGTACGACTGCTGTGTGGCTGTAGTAGATCTCCAAAGCTGTTAATTTCAAACAACTGTGAAACACACACACGTGATTTTTCCCTGAATTTAGTCAGGGAATATTGCAATTAAGTTAAGTTCTCTCTGTTCTAAAATTTTCCAAACATAGAGCAAGATTATTTTTTTTCTTTTTGTCAGGATGTAATGAAATGGGATGTTTAACCCTGACTTGGGAAGGAGGCTAACCTCTCCCAAGCCGAAGACTGAATTTCATTTTGTGGAAAATGTTTTTAATATTACCTTTGCTTCTTTTTCAGTAATTTCTTATCTCCAAACACTTGGAATTCTTCTATGCTTTAGGATGTGTAGCTGGGACTTTTTGGGAGCATAACCACCAAATGTATGTAAGAATATATATGGTATGCGCGTGTTCAAGCCTGCTAAGATCAGGCAAAGCTATTTGTTGTTATTCAGGGAAGCGTGATGTTATGAGCAAGTAGAAGTGTGTGCTACAACAACAAAAATAAACATAATAGATTTGCTACTTCCCCGTACAGCATTTAATGGGTATGAAGCAGTTTAGTCATGATATCAGGGAACTGATACATCTGTTAAGAGAAATGCATTGTATGCACCATAAAATTAAATGTTGCATTGCCGAGCAATAAGGCAACTATTTCTGTAGTCAATTTTTGCAAACTAAACGTTGTAAAATGGTATTGTAAGAAGGTGGTACTGGAAATCTGTTTTGAAAACATATTCCATTAGGAACACACACTGTACTTGATGGAAGGATTATGGCTGCCATTTATGGTGCTTTATTTTTTCTACGTTAAGAATATACTGTGTACCGTTAGCAGACTAGAGCATAAGAAGGATATTTTACGTTTATGTTGAACCTTATCATTCTAAGTGAATCCAAAGTACTAAAAAAACCCCAAACCCCTATATGGCATATGCTCTGTGTTGCTACTGAAGTGCTATTAACAGGTTGTGAGGCAAACGAACAAAACACTATGTGGAATGTTTTACGTGCATCGGGGAGGAAAAGTTTGGTCAGACACTCCAAGCTTTAAGTACTGTGCTCTTGAAAAGTTCCAGCACCTTTAAGGCATGCTCGAGCCAGTTGCAGAGATTTTTCGTCACTCTGATTTCTTGAAGCACGTGACATTGTGATGGGGCCCAAATGGCAAAAGACAGAGCACACAGATGTGGCATCATTGAAGTGAGATTTGTGACCAAGGTGGCGTTGCTTTGTAATAAACAACTGCGAATCTCTATTTCATCTTCCTTTCTCTTTACCATTCCTCAACCTGTTACTACCCAGTGGGTTCTCTATAGAAAAAAAGCAGAGAGAGGGAACAGGTGGCAGAAACTTAAGTCAGCGTTGTGCACACTTTCTAAATATTAGCTAAAATGTTTGTGTCATTATATGTATATGTAAGGACACAAGTCTGCAGTACGCTCTTATAAATTGCGACAGAGCATGTACTCCTTGGAGTCTTGTAGCTTAAGAATTTAGGGGCTAAATTCTTAGTCTCTGTGTAAATTGATATAGATTTACTAATTGACACTAGCAGAGAGTGTGGCCCCTTGGGTTTCTAAAATGCTCTTGGCTCAGTCAAAGATTATATACACAAAGATTATATTTGCTTTTCTGCTCTTACTTGTTAAATGCGTTCTTTATTAAATTATATTTCTGTAGTTAACTCTGTTCTGAAAAAGTGCCTAGCAGGTTCGGGTTTTTAATGCGTCTTCCTCGCTGGGGGGTTGTAAGGCTTAATTGTTCATAATCTGTAAAAGCTTGAGATGAAAGGATTTATGTAAAAGCAATGTATTATGATGATTATAAGGCTGATGGTGATGCATATCACACCTGCTGTCACACCAGCTTGAGTAAAAGCAATCTCTGCCTTTAGACTGAAATTTCCGTGTTGTGGTTTAATCCCAGCCAGCAACTTAGACCACACAGCCGCTCGCTCATCCTCCCTTCCACCCGGCCCCCAGAAGGGTGGGGAAAAGAGAGAGAAAAGGAGGAGAAAGAGGAGGGGTGAAAAAAGAAACCCTCGTTGGTTTAATAGGTAGAACAAAAGCAAAGCAAAACAAGGAATTCTTTCCCTGCTTCCCATCGGTTCAGCCATCTCCAGGAAAAGCATGGCTCCATCACACGTAATGGTTACTTGGATGACAAACACCATCGCTCCAAACGTCCCATGCTTCCTTCTTCTTCCCCCAGCTTTATATACTGAGCATGACATTATATGGCATGGGGTATGCCTTAGGTCAGTTGGGGTCAGCTGTCCCAGCTGTGTTTCTTCCCAACTTTTTGTGCACCCCAAGCCCCCTCGCTGGCAGGGTGGTGTGAGGAGCAGAAAGGGCCCTGACTGCTTAGCAGCAACTAAAAACATTAGTGTGCTGTCAACAGTATTCCTGTCCCAAACCCAAAGCATAGCGCTACGCCAGCTGCTAGCAAGAGTCAACCCCATCCCAGGCAAAACCATGTCACTGTAAGAGTGGGAAAAATATCCCTTTTCAGTGCTTCTTTTTTTACTATTGAAAAATCTGGTGGCGTGCTCAGATAAGTCAAAATAATTAAGTTTATTCTCTCTTTCTTCTGGATGAGCCTTATGCTTTAGAATAAAACTTATTTGTAGGTAAATGCAGATGTCGAGATGAACATGTCTTTTGCCACTGGGAAAATTAAAATAATTGCCAGAAATCTATTCTTTCTTTTTTTGTTTGTTTGTTTCCTTGAGAAAACTGCTTTTGGAGCAATATTTTAGCTACTGAAAACCTTTCTGATTTAAAATGTAAATACGCACTGAGATCAATTGTGTCCCATTAATAGTTGTTTGCATTCTCTTTGTAATCTAAGAAATGCAAAGGTCAGAAGAAGTGTAGAAGAGTGCAAAAGTTATCTAGGCCTAAGAGAATCCATTATTTAGCGTGGTATGTTTTAGCAGTGTGTTTAAATCTCTCTTCCCACACCTCTCCAACCCCCCCTTCATTGTTTTCTTTGTTACTCTTTCTTTCCCTTATACAAACTTGATTTGAATGAGGCAGAATGCCCTGGGGCATTGGTGTTGGGATACGGGGCTTTTCATCTCTTGATTGCCTTCTTGGCAGTGTCTTTAGTGAATTCAAACCTTTATCTGTTAGAGACTGCAAGGTAAGCTAGATTCTGTAAATTGTGATTAACTCTTTATTCTGTTCCATAATGGCAAAACGTCTATATCTAACATGGCATCTTTCTTGATAAAGAGTGAAGGCTGGGTATTGTGGGTGAGCTCTGAAAGCTTCACCCTTCCTGTTGTGTAGTCGGAGGACTCTGTCTGGAACCGTCAATTCCTATCCTTCTGGTGTTGGTCGATAGAATGCAATCATGCTTTGAAAAAGGCATTTGAGTTTGGGTGGAGCGTCTTGGCAGAATGAGTGTGATTTAAAAGATGATGCAAAAGCCCACTAGAAAATGTTTTAGAGATACCACTGCAGCTGGGACTTGCAGCATACCAGAAGTACAATGTTAAGTCCATGATAGATAACGCCTAAGTTTTAGTGTGCTTCTTTAAAGATACACCGCTTAAGGTCTTTTAATATCTTTACAAGTAATTTGTCTTTACACATCCTTGGTCCAGACTAGAAAAACCCATTGCTGTTTTGTTTCATATTTTCTTATTCTCCCTCCCAGTAATGTCATCTTAAGATAGCTAAATGCTATCAACAATTCCTTGATTTACCATTGCATATTTTGTGCAATTATCAAAACAAGTATCCATTTTCAGTTTCAATTGTTATGCTTGCAATAAGGTATCAGCGACCTTCCAAAAAAAAAAAAAAAAAAAAAAAAAGTTGCTCTGTTAAGGCTATGATTGTACCCAAGCAATGTGATCGCTTTCAGCCACAACTAAAAGTGCTTTCTTAAAGTTTCGCTACAATTTCAAAAGATAGTGTTCCTCATACAGAGAATTGCCATGAAATAATGTTTTATTAACATTTTTCTTACAGCTTATTAAAAACACCAGAATGTTGAATAACATATCATTATCTGAGCATGCTAGGTAGCCTTTCATTAAGTGATACAAGTAAATCTTTCACACTGAGAGAGAATGTTTCTTCCAGGTAAATAGACTGGTGTTTTATTGGTGAAGACACCTATCGGTGCTACAGGGTAAAGCAAGAAGGGTGAATTTTTTAAAGACTGTATAGATGTTACATTAGGGTAGAATCCAGCTAGTCTTGTGCTGAATGTGTCTGGAGTGCGTTTGTACAGGCTGGAAAGCCATACTGTAACACACACACAGCTAGAAAAGTATTTCTGCGTTGTCTGAATATTCCACATCCTGTGCGAAGGTCAAACAGACCTAAGATTGCATCCACTGTCTATTGAATTCGTTTTTTTTCCAATGAGTTCAATGGGATTTGCATCAGGGTCTTTCTAACATTGTGATAATAGGTCAGGCAAGGGAAAATGCTTCTGTTGTGACTCTGGAACATGCTTCTTTATCCTTAAATTAAGACTGATCAAGTATAATTGATTTCTAAAGAAACTGTGGCTCCCATTATCACAGCCAAAGTGGAAGCAGGTCAGAAGTTTCCCATCCTCTCCTTCTTGCTTTGCAATGATTGCAGTTTTTAGTAAAGTGTTCTTCTGTCTGATTTTTTAACTCCACTGGACTTCAAATTAAAATATAGAAAATTATGTGTTTGTAAATATAAATTATTTTATACCCATTTGTTAAATGAAAAAGGGAGTACAGTAAGCACATTGATGTGGTGCAAAGAAAAACTCCAATACGATGATATGTCATGTCATTTCTCAAAGTAAATTTCAGTTTGGTTTTACAGTTTTAACTGTTGAATTTGAAAGATGATGTTGAGTTGGTTTGTGGAAGAAGTATTCCACCCTATTTTGTCACGCTTACTATTAGGTTACTAGACAGACAGATGCAGTTGGCTTAAAATGGTGCCCTAAAAATATTGAAGAGTCTGGCCTTGAGGAAAGCAGGGCAGTAAAATGGCAACAAGAATATTTATTTAGCACAGAATCATCTCGGGATGCGAGAGATGCTTTCAAAAGTGTAATCTGTCACAGGGCAAATTTTATTATATTACTTTTGTCTCTTACTGCTTCTATTGATCTTTTTATATACGTTTTAGAAAATTGTCACATATCTGTCCTCAGAGCCATAAAATAAGCTTGACATCAATGAGTGTTTCTGTTTATGTCTTTTTACCAATAAAGTAGAGTGGGCAGATTCTGTCCATTCAGTATGCTTTCTGAATTAATTTAATAAAATATGGCTTGTTTGTTCATTAGAAAAGATCTTAGGTGAAAGTGTATTAATCAAGGTGGATAACTTACACATTCAAAAGTAAGTTCCATTATAGGGGTAATACACAGGAAATTATTACTATTTATCACTGTGATTCATTGTGCTAATTTCAAGGAGCTGATGTTTCATTTTTCAAAAACAATCCAGCATCTCCAGCACTTGAGCTCACCCTGAAAGCATCCAGATGAACGGCCCCCTTCTTGCGTACAAATGGCTACAACTTGAATGCGTATCAGTCAAGCAAAACACCAAGCAACAGGAGAATTTAACATCGTATAACAGCAAAGAAAGGGCCCGCTGCTAAGAGTTCAGTGCCTTCTGAGAGATATGCTCAGCCTTCCAAATTCCCCTTTATCTTAATTTTGTAAGAGCTGTATGACAGACCACTGGGTACTTGAAAAGATTCACTGCTACATCAACTAAAATAGCCTAGTGACAAACTGCAATATTAGCGCACCACTTTGACAAATACTATATAGTATGCAAATACACGCACACACAAAAGTCACACACAGTATGTATGTATCCCTGTTTCTGATATCTTTGACGTAATTTCTTCCTGATACATTATTCTTTATAATCCTGCCAGGTGCTTTTCTGTTTTGCCCTTTTTCCTTTACTCTCACTGTGTGTTGCCTCCCAAATTTGAAAGAATTCCTTCATGCTTTTCTGAGAGCTTTGAAAACACCCCATCTCCAAACCTTAATTCTGAGTTCATTGCTCTTTGTTCAGACATAGCGCTAACTAGTAGTTTTGTACTACCAGGATTTGGAATTTTGACTACTCTAGGCAACCATTATGCTAATTACATTTGTAAAGTACCTCTTATACGCAAAATCTCTAGAAATATAAATCAGGCATAATAACTTTACAATCAGCTGTTAGAAGGCCTGAGATTTATAGGCTCTTCCTGAACGGAACTAATCCTCATACATACCACACATAAAATCTGAAGCATAAATTAGGTTGGAAGCCACTCACAAAGGTGATGAACTTCCCACCTAAGGATTTGTCTTCCAGTCTCAGATGCGTTCACATCTTGATTGCCAGACGGACCCGCACTCCCCTTCCCACTCTAACACATGGGGTGAAAATTTTCCAGGGCAGTTCCTTTGTCTAAAGTTCATTCCTGCCAGATTTGTCCTTCTCTGACTCCAGCTGGCTGTAAAAAGGCTCCAGTGGCATTTGGCAGACTCTGCGTTAAATAAGTTGCGCCCTGTATCCAACAGATGTAGTTCACTGAGCCAAGAAGAGTTTTGAACTTTTATAGATGATAGCATCACACTTGGGTATAGAGAAAAAGAGCAGAACCTCTGCTGGTCCCGTATTTGGTTTGTGTGTTTTCTCCTTACTTTCTCAGCTGTCCTCTAAACCCACCTCAGCAACTGGTAGCATCTGATTATTCTGGTGTTTGGCTTACATAGTTGGATTGTTATCAACTGCGACCTTGTGCGTACTTGGCTGAGTAAATTCAATCAGCTAATGAAATTGTGGTTTTTCCATCAATTGATTATCAAATTGCTTGTATAGTTCAGCTAAGCCCATCTCTTGTCCAAAGCTGCACGTTTTTGTTTACCCAGGCAGTCTGTGCCTGACCCCTTTCTTGCCTTTCCTGAACGTCCCTTTTTCACTTGACATGCATATAGTCTTTGAGTCCGCCCAAATACTCGTGGACTTTCACGGTTGTTTTACTGACCACCCTGTTGAAAATAAATCAGTTAAAAAGCATTTCAAAAGTACAAGAGAAGAGTCTCTCTTATACTGCCCAGTGTTGCAGTCCCAGACACCTCCTGATTTACAAGGTGAGCAAAGATGATGTCAAGAGGGGACGGTGCTTTGCCGAGGCAGCGACCAGGAGGGGTTGTGGTTTGCATGTCGGGTAGGGAACACAGCTCAAAGAGCCTGCGGTGAACACTTGTAAAGGATGGATTTGCCCACCTTCTTTTTTTTTAATTTATTTTTAATTTCTTCCTAGCTCCCTGTGTCAGTACATAATCTTTGAGCAGGTAAAGGTGTCAGGTTGAAGTCCCTTTGAATCCCAGTCTTCTAGAAAAAGGCTGTAGGTCTAATTCTAGGGCAGCACTGGCAGTATACCTGCTGCTGTATTTGATCATGAAGTACAATTTACATGCTTTGCCGTAGGTATTTAACACCCACCAAAGCTGACACATGCACGTGAGGCCAGCTACTAGCTAGTCTGGGATGAATGTGAGTACCCAGAACTTTGGGCCAAAATGTAGAAAAGCTGCAGGTTAGTCTATCTCTACTACACAATAGGAGCTGCTGCCTGAAGGACACGGTCTCCCCTTGAGCTGCACTGCAGTTGCTGCTGCAGAACAGGCTAATGGCTGCTCTGCACTGCTGTTGTCCTCACAAGCTGTGGAGTAACTTGCGTTCAAAACACGCTAGGGGTTGGCTTTAGCTGTGATAAACCTAACGTAATACAGGAGTAGGTGTGGGTTTGGCCCCTATAAGCGCATACGGTATGTAGCCCATTAAACAAAACTGTGTTTTCTTTCTTTGATTAAGAGTTTCCCTTCCCTGTGATATGGAGGGCAGGAGCTTGCATTTTTGGTATTACTATATTCTTTCGTCTTACGCAAGCGATGGTATACATTTTATCTTTTTCTGCAGTGGNGAGAGAAAAGCAGTGGAAGAAGCCAAAAGTCCCCAATACTAAGGCACTCGCTTTTGATGCTCTTCCATCTCTTTGTGCTGTCAAGTTGAAGAGGTCACCTGCTTAGTAAATGAATTGTACAGATGTTCTTAAAACATTGGTGCGTTTTACTTATTGACGGTGTTGCGATGAAGAGGAAACGGGTTATCCACTGGGTAGAATTCTAGTCAGTTGCTTCTGAGCTCAAATTCTCAGAATTAAACAATTTGCTCAATTTCAAATGGGAGTAGATGAACTCTAAATAAATGACATGCTTCTATTTTAATTGAGTTTCATTTTTTGAAAAATAATTGGCAGATAGGATAAACGAAAAAGAAGAAAGTACAGTATATTAATAGCTATGGTTGCATTACAGTAGGTCATATTATATGTCTATGGTAACATCGTAGCGGGTAATATATTTAGCTGTAAAAGCATGGGTTACGCTCTACTGGGGCAACATCAAGAAATCAGCTTATTAAAGGGTGCGTTTAATAAATATAACTCAGTATATGAAATTTTATAAAATACAAATGCAACAGTAACATTAATTTTGTGAAGTTTTATTATAGCTTTATAGAAAAAATAATGTTTGTGTTTATCGAGAAAATAATATTTAATGTATATCTGATTTATTTGGTAAGGTGACTTTTGTGTCTGTTCATAGCCAAGCGACTTTCCTTTAAATTTGTAGGATAATTACTTGTTTTTCTTTTAATAAAAAATATTTTTATATAAATGTAAATATTTTCTTTTATAATAATTACTGTATTACACTTGGAAGTAAGAGGTATTTGCTCTACGTGAGGGTTCCACACTACAGTACTGGATTTCCTATAGTAGCACAGTGAAGTATTGTACTGCCCTACCATATAAAAAACTCGATTATCAGGAAAATTCCTTCCCCTCTGTAGGAAAGGAGGCTGAAACCCAGACTGTCCAGTTTTCCCTGAGTCTTGTAAGCAGTGGGGCTAAAAAGAGACTACAATTTTCAGTATCAGACGGTACAAAATATTTGAAGTTACTGTTGGTATGCCTCCCTCCCACAGGCTCTCTTGCTCATTGCTGCCTAGATATAGGGAAGAACAAAAGGAACTTACAAAAATGTCAGACAGATTCCACACCTTCCACTCAGAGAGACTCTAGCTCTGCTAACAACTTCTTTTCATTCCTGGGGATGTCCAGAGTAGCCTCTGTGGGAGAGGAGATCACTCTATTTGACTGGACAGGGGAAAAGAAACTGTACTCCGTAAACACATAAGCAGTGGGTGTGCAGGTTGTGCGTGTCCAGGAGCACGGTGCCAAGTTTGTGGGTACTTCCATGCTGCTCTTTGTGGAGCTCTGCAGTGAGACTCCCCTGTCCCGCCAACATTATCACAAAAGTGACATAGCCAGCAGATTTATAATTTGGGCTGTTTCCATTCTCTACGGATGCATCATCAAAGAGGACATGCATCAAAAATAAACTACTCCTCTGCAGAGAAGTTATGTCTGTATAGCAAAGGTCTTTATATGATAAATGCTTTTATTTTGGAGGAAGAAGTCTGTTAGCATTACAGAGATCTGTTCCCTTTGGCAGACGCCTCCTAAAAATCAATAGATTCAGTTTCTTTTACATATGGAATACTGAGTAAGACTCTTAGTAATGGAGATTTACTCTCATAGGCTTTACCCTAATGGCATCTTCGCTTAATTTTCCTGGTAAAACTTTTATTGCAAATTCAGTAACCATCTTCTTTTTTAACAAGGTTGCCAACCTGCAAATAATTTCAGAGAAAGGATCTATTAATGGGAATCCATTAGCAAAATACCATCCAGCCACAGTTTATCCTTCTTGTGTGAGCTTTCTCTGAGTTAGGAGGGAGTCTGCAATCAAGGTTTATAACTGCTAGTTCTGTGGGGGTGTGTCGTCCCCCATCGTCCCCCATCGTCCCCCTCCCCGCAATAGAATTTTGCTTTTGAAGCATCTAAACCACAATGGAAGTCTTAGATCTCACAGCCCATAAGACGTATAACAAAGCATAAGCACCGAAGCAGGTAGTTTCATGAGAGCATGGACACTCCAGTTGATTTACCATTCAGTCACTGAGCTGCTCTCTGTGGGGTCCTCTTGTCCATAAGCCCTAGGTACAGAAGTGATGTAAAGATTTTCCTTAATTAAGCTCTTCTGCTAAGGGTGTAAAGGAAAAATCTCATTGTTGTAAATGCATGAATTTTGATAAAATGTTCTAAAAGGCTTCAGCCAGAGGCAGAACTATTAGAGAAAATAGTTCAAATAAGTGAAGGTTGGTAAAATTGCTAGCAATTGAAACTGAGTTCCTATTATTAGAGGTATTGAGCATTCTTCAAATTCAGAGTAGTGCTATCAGTACTGCATATAATACTGTTAGCTCTTTTTCTAGCAGCTAAGGAAAGTAGCCTTTAGACAAACATTTTGATTTTCTAACTACATTCTGAGATTTGTGGTTTTGATGTTCCCACTTCCTGCAAGCCTACAATGTAGGAATTAGAGGGTTTGTAGAAGAACCATCTGGGGAACAGCGGGATAATTCTGGCACTCTTCCTTGGGGTTTTCTTTTCTCGCATAAAAATACAAGAATGAACCACCTCCCCCAAAGCCTCAGCAACAAAGACAAAGCACGGTTAGTCTGTATTGCAGAGGACCTTTCAGCTTCTCCAAAAATTGAAAAGGAGATTTAAATTCTTTCCTTCTGCTGCCACTGTCCAGCTTCTTCCCCAGCCCCATCCTTCCTCTGACATCCATATAACAAGTTAGTGTCTGGGTGACTCCTCGTGCACTGGGCAGTAGAGAGTCCCTTCTTACAGTGGCTGTAGCAGAGCAATTCCTCAGTGTGTCCTTATACAGATACTGTTTTTTTTGAAGTTGCTAAGATGCGGTACCTAAAGGATAGGGGAATTTCAAAGTGCTCGACAAGTAAGTGCTGGCACATTTGGATATGCATACAGGAGACGTGTTTTGATACGGATGCGTAGGAAGGAATAGAAGGATAGAGAGAGAGTTTTGACCCGTGGCAGGCATCCCCAGTCTTTCTCTCCCAGATGTGAATAGCATGCTTGGCTGTGCCTGTAGCTGTCAAGGCTGGGCTGCTGCACTGGCATAACACAGTTTTTGCACTAATGGGAAAATCTTTTACATGACCAGCCCCGTCTCATAAGCCTTTCTCTGTCAGTAATCTTAAAAGAGAACAGAAGAAAACACCACGTTACTGTGCAGACCTATGAATAGGGTTTATTTTAAGAAGCACACATTTTGCATTAGTAAGTTGGCGGTATTGGTTATGGTGGCAAAGAATGCGTGTGAGAGCTCTGAGTGAAGCCTTCTTACTTACCTATCCCCATCAGCTCTAATGACTTTCAATGGACATGCACGATTGCTATAGACAATAAATATTTTTATTTTTTTAGGCCCTTTATGACTTTTTTTTTTTATTTTAAGACCCCTGTGTAGTTGCTTCCCAGTGCTATGTGGCATGCATTGTCGATGAACTATTCACTACTTTGCCCATATTTTTCATCTTTTGCCCTTTATATCTGATCTACCACAAATTCGAATTCTTTTGATGTCACGCAGAAATGCATTACTACTTCACGAAAGTCTCTGCTTACTCTCAATTTCGAATCAGAAAAAATGTAGATGGAGACTTTAACTTGCACCTTCTCTGAGAATGCTGCGACTAGAAATAAGCAAACATTCTTTCAACAGCTACGGAGGGAATCTTTTGAGTCTCATCGTGTTTTTCACGTATTTTCCAGCTGTATTTTGTACTACCACTTTCAGCTTTCTGTACAGTTATACTTTTCCACTAATATTTATATGCAAAAAACCCATAAAAAACTACTCTTAAATCATATTTCTCTTTTTTCCCATACAGTAAAAATTGACTGGTTTGAACGTAAATGTATTTCAGAAGATTCCCATATGGAATGTGTGGATTGATGAGCAGGAAGTGTTACTGGGCAAGAACCATGCTTTCTCCACACCACTGCCATGTGCCAGTCACAAGAGCGCTTATGATGTTCTACTATCATCTTCTCTAAACCACTTTGACGTTCCTGCCTATGGCAGGGGTAGTTGGAACTCGATGATCTTCATGGTCCCTTCCAACCTAAACCATTCTATGATTCTTCTCCCCATGTTATCCTCCATAAAACAGTATGATATGCTATAAATTATGTATTTAGAGTAAGGCAGAACCATTTATCGATTCAGTCAAGAGATATGATGATGTGCTTTTTTGCTTCGAAGTGGTTAACAATTGTAAAAGATTCTTTTTAATGCTTAGTACTTTATTTGCTTTATTTTTCTTTTTAGTGCATTGGAAAATAAATCTTAAACATTTCTTCTGTTATCTAGCACTTTAAGCCTTTTCATAGCATTTGTAACATCTCTTTGCCAACACTCCATCTGTGATTTTAGCTTGCAGGAAACCCTTTGCAATTCTGTTATTAGCTTAGATGCAGAGAGCTGCTGTTTAAATATTAATTGTAACTTCCCTCATAAGTGCAGTCAAACCCACCGAGTAACCTGTGAAGCTCAATAAATATCTAGGAGAGGGTGGGGAGTGTGCTGTGGGCTGTGGGTAGGGCCTGCTCTTAGTCTTAGCAAAGGTCTTGCGCGAGTTAACAGTGCAAGACAGACCATGTCCTGATGCTTGCTGTTTCCTTTCCTCCTCTTGCCTCAATTCCCCTCCTTGTACGCTCACAACAAAAAGAAACAAAAAAAAATAACGTGAAACTGCAAGCATGCTTCTTGCACAGTTAGTAGACTTCCTGCTAAACCTGCTGCAAGTGCGAGGACCGCCACACAGTGCTCGCAAGAAAAGGTGTGGGATCCATCATTTTTTTCCAAATCCTAGTCATTGGACAAATGCACCTCTAAAGTACTTGTGTATTGTTCTGTCAAGAATCACACTTCGGTAGAGGCTTTATCTTGTGGTTGAGTCCTTCTCTGTTTTCAGTCATGAGCCTCACCTTATTTTACTTCTCAATTCCACAAAATGTACTTTATGCTTAAAAAAAATAAGAAAACATTATGGGGTTACAGACATTTCAGCAAAGTATATTTGATAGAAGTGAGAAACAAAGAAGTTAACGGTGTCTGACCAGCCTGTTTTCTGTGGATCACCAGAGCATTGTAATTGTAATACTCATATTGGGTCTAACTGAAAGAAGATCAGCCCCATTAAAATAGTGCGTTGTATTTTTCCCTCTCATCTTCCAGATGGTTATTAATCTTTTATTGGTGAGGTGGTTTGCCTACGGTGCAATCTGAGATTTTTCCTCGTGTCATTTAAGTGAGTTACTTCTCTTTGTGTTTGCAGGTGGACTGAATTTTAATATGTTGAATTCTGTTAATTGCTTAGAATTTAGATGTTTTTCTTACTAGCTTGCAAATATATAATAAATTTTAAGAAAATTTAGTAGTACCTGCATTTTCCTTTTATTTTTCAGCATTCTGTGAAGAGGGGTGCAGATATGGTGGAACTTGCGTAGCCCCTAACAAATGTGTCTGCCCTTCTGGATTCACAGGAAGTCATTGTGAAAAAGGTAAAGCTTTTACTGAAACACATCTCCTTATTTTGGTAATGAGAAATACGATATGCTGAATTAACAAATAATTACTTTCCATTCTTTCATTCTGCTTGCTATTTTCTCTTCATTGAAGATATGACTGTTCCATAGCTGCCTTTTCGTAACTGAAAGCTAGTCTTAAACATGTAAAAATCAGGGATGTATCTGCTTTTGCTTCCAGTGGACGTTTTTAGTTAATTAGAGGGGATGGCAAATGAAAAATATTTACTCCACCTATTTCCTGTGGTGCAAGCTCAAGGTCACCTTCTGCTTTTTCTGAATGTTATGCAAATTAGACCGGAATTTGGATGTTTGCTTTTCACTTAAAATTATTGAATTCTTAAGATTTGATTTGTTTCTAAGTTGCCGAGGCCACCAAATTTCACAGAATCACAACCTATTAAAATATATCTTACTAATGATGATTTGATCCTGCCTTTTCCCAGATTTTCTTTGCATTTCAAGATGTGCTTCTGACAGCCTCATGGGCCCACCTTCCTGTTCGTTTCTCAAAGGTCTGGTTCCTTGTGTACCTTAAATGAGCAGGAAGGGTTCTTACAGAATTCCTTGTAGGACTTTTACCAGATTCTTTATACAGCAAATTTGGGGTTTTATTTTGGTTGGTATTTATTGAGGTTGTGTTTCACTTAAATAACCGAACGATAGAGTTTTTTGCATCCCATGTTTGTTAATAAACCTTTTGCACTTGCCTTTACTGGTGGAAACAAAATGGATTGTTAATGCAGGTTGCATGATGCTAGTATGGATGAGATTATAATTGATGAGTTTTTTTTAAGGAAGAAAGAAAAGAGAAACACGAAATAACTGTTAAAGGATAAGTTAAATTACTGGAACAACTTGCTACCTAGAGATTATTCAGTAATTCGTGTGTAGCAGTGTCTGTTTAATACATGGCTGTTCTGCTGTCATACAAAGTAATTGAAGCCTAGTTGTCAACAAATCTGCTTTGAGTAGCTTCTGAAAACTGCTAAAGCTTTTTATGGGTATATTCAAATCACTGCGTACTCAAATCCCATAGTTTCTGGTTGTCAGCTTTGTTTCTAATTATTTGGGAATGAACTGGACCGTTAACATTTTCATATAGAATAAATTTGAGTACTGCACTATTTTTTTGCCTGTACTCTTTGGGGTATTTGTTTTAAATAGAAATAATCTCCCAAGCCTTCTGACATTCAGCAGTAAGTACTGGCAGTATACACTGGGAAGTGATACAAAAGTACCTGCCTTAGAACCCCACCTACCGTAGCTCCCCAGCCTCTAATCCTGCTAGTTACCCTTTCCCATCTATAGTTTGCTCATTCCTTTCCAAAATTTCTGTTATTCAGAGGAAAAAGTATTTTCAAAGGGTTGCAGGATATCAGAGATGTGTCTTATGTATGTGAAAATATGGTACTGCAAAACCAGTAGCTGACAAAGTGCATCCCAGGGTCCTGAGGGAATAGGCTGGTGTAGTTGCCAAGCCACTCTCCATGATATTTGAAAAGTGATGGCAGCCAGGTGAAGTCCCTTGGTGACTGGAAAAAGGGAAACATTGCACCCATTTTTAAAAATTGAGGGCCTTGGGAACTACCAACCTGTCAGCCTCACCTCTGTGCCTGGGAAGGTCGTGGAACAGGTACATCCTCCTAGAAGCTATTCTGGGGCACATGGAGGACGGGGAGGTGATTCGAGACCACCAGCATGGCTTCACCAAGGGCAGGTCCTGCCTGACCAACCTAGTGGCCTTCTATGATGGAATGACTATATCAGTGGACAAAGGAAGAGCTATGGATGTCATCTATCTGGATTTCTCTAAGGCCTTTGACATGGTCACCCACCACATCCTTCTCTCTAAACTGGAGAGAGATGGATTTGATGGGTGGACTGTTTGGTGGATGAAGAATTAGTTGCATGCTTGCATGCAGAGGGTGGTAATCAACACGTCAATGTCCAGATGGAGATTGGTGACAAGTGGTGTCCCTCAGGGGTCCGTATTGGGACCAGTAGTGTTTAATATCTTCACCAATGACATAGACAGTGGGATCGAATGCACCCCCAGCCAGTTTACAGACAACACCAAGCTGAGTGGTACAGTTGACACACCTGAGGGACAGGATGCCATCCAGAGGGACCTGGAAAAGCTAGAGAAGCGGGCCATGTGAACCTCGTGAGGTTCAACAAGGCCAAGTAGAGGATCCTGCACTTGGGTCGGGCAACCCCTGGTATCAGTACAGGCTGGGGGATGACGGGATTGAGAGCAGCCCTGCTGAGAAGGACTTGGGGGTACTGGTGGATGAAAAGCTGGACGTGAGCCGGTGATGTGTGCTCGCAGCCCAGAAGGCCACCTGGACTGCATGAAAAGCAGCGTGGCCAGCAGGTCGAGGGAGGTGATTCTGCCCCTCTGCTCTGCCTGGTGGGACCCCGCCTTGGAGTCCTGCATCCAGCCCTGGGGCCCTCAGCACAGGAAAGACATGAACGTGTTAGAGTAAGACCAGAGTAGGGCCACAAAAATGATCAGAGGGCTGGAGCCCCTTCTCCAGGCAGAGAGAGTTGGGGTTGTTCAGCCTGGAGAAGAGAAGNGTGATGTGTGCTCGCAGCCCAGAAGGCCACCTGGACTGCATGAAAAGCAGCGTGGCCAGCAGGTCGAGGGAGGTGATTCTGCCCCTCTGCTCTGCCTGGTGGGACCCCGCCTTGGAGTCCTGCATCCAGCCCTGGGGCCCTCAGCACAGGAAAGACATGAACGTGTTAGAGTAAGACCAGAGTAGGGCCACAAAAATGATCAGAGGGCTGGAGCCCCTTCTCCAGGCAGAGAGAGTTGGGGTTGTTCAGCCTGGAGAAGAGAAGGCTCCAGGGAGACTTTGCCACCTTCCAGTACTTAAAGGGGGCTTACAACAAAGATGGGGACAAACTTTTTAGCAGGGCCTGTTGTGATAGGACAAGGGGTAATGTTTTTAATTTAAAAGAGGGTAGATTTAGAATATATAATAAGGAAGAAATTTTTTACTATGAGGGTGGTGAGTCTAGGTTGCCCAGAGAGGTGGTGGATAGAAGTGTTCAAGGTCAGGTTGGACGGGGCTCTGAGCAACCTGGTCCAGTTGAAGATGTCCCTGCTCATTGCAGAGAGGTTGGACTAGATGACCTTTAAAGGTCTCTTCTAATCTATGATTCTGTGATTGCCCAAAGGTGCCCTGCCTACTCAGGAGCCAGTGGCCTTAGGCCAGCTTTCAGCTTGACTGCCTATGTTTCTTTCACCCATGAATCTTGAAACTATCTTTTTTCTTACAGCTGTAAAGGGACTTTCATAACTAGAACACGGAGTCTTTAAACTGTTGAAGTGATGGTTTAAAATTGATAAATGGATGACATAACCATTGTTGACTCTTATGTTTTTCATGTCTTCTCTATTGTTTTGATCTAAAATATGAGTTAGCACAGCAAGTAAAGGAAACATGGCAGGCATGGTGCTCTCGTATCAAGAAATTTAGAGGTAGATGTCCGAAGGAGCTAGCTGCTGTGTATAAAATCTATATGATTTGAACCAAAAGGGAGTTTATTTTTTCTTTGGAGATGTATAGCATTTACCAGTATGCTACAAGTCAAGCTAATGATGGTAACTTTGAGAAATCTGATGTACAAACTGGTCTGCACACGAATAGGACTTTGCACATGAGAAGTTGTCATGTTTTTTTTGTGTCAGAGGGTTAGAAAGCTGCATGTCATGTGCCTTATGTCGTATGCACATTTCAGTGGCTACACGCATATCAGATCTATGTGAGAACGGCTTCAGCCATCTGAAGGTGTGTGTCCTGGAAAAACTAAATGTTCAGAGTGGAAAGGGGACGAGCCACCTTTGAAGCAGGCTTCCTTTTTCTCACCTGCTTACTCCTCAAAGATGTGGTGCTGTCAGGAAGAGGAGGCTGTTCAGTGAAGACCTCCCTCGTAGTCTTGCTGCAGTTTGCTGCAGTGTTTTTAGAGGACAGCTAAAGTATTCAAAACCCGTGTTTGTTTGTTTTTTCCCCCCTGTTGTCTGTAATGTTAGAAATAAGCTCTTTGTTATATTTAGCATATATGGTAGCACTCCCTCAATCATTGTGACATAAACCAAAGACGGTGAAATGGTGGGACATCACTTTAAATCAGAGCTTAAATGTTCCTGGTAAAACCTTGTCTGATGGAAGCTCGTGGTGAACTGATGCATATCAGAAGTAAAATGATGTGTTTTGGTAATGTATTCTATTCGCCACGGTGCATTTAAAAATGTCCTTCAAACCGACAACACAGCAATTCCTTATACATTATTTGTGAGCTGAAAGGACTCGTCACTGGCTAAAAACAGTATGACCCAAATTGGCTTCGACATCATGTAAAGGGGAAAATGAACCAGAAATTACAAATGTTGTTGAAAAGCAGGTGCGTTTACTTCTGAATATGAATCATATGTTACTCACCGTTTCTGGCTGCCTGGAATGGAATGATGATATTAGGTTAATTAAAAATTCAGAGATATTTGAGAGGGGTAGGATTTAGGCTGGTAATTTACTCAGGCGAAATTAAAATACACATTTAAGGCTTATGTACAAATACATAATTCAACATGCTGCTAAGAAGAATTACCTCTTGCCAGTTGCTTTGCCTGAAATGAGGAATCACCATAACGGTTGTGGTGCTGCCTTTTCTTTTTGAAGGTGAGCTGCAAATTGGTAGCCAGAGATATAGTCAAGTAACTCCTCCTTCCATCCATTCTTTATAATGGTGTTTCTTTAAGTATGTGCTTGATGCTTCTTACCAGAATTTTTGTCATTTTCTGTTCAGGATCTGATTTGATCTTCTGATCAATTTTTTGTTGCTGGCCAGGGCTGAAATCAGTGATCTCTGTGATCATTACCATTTGTGATCATGTTTAACACAGTTGTGATACCTGTGCTAGAAAGTTATGTTAGAATTTTTGCTGACATTGCTGTATGGTTCCAGCATGTATGCGCCTGACGGCTGAGCTGGAGATACGCGTCCTTAATTGTATGTAACACTGTTGGCTTAAGCCCAGGTGCGTCCTTGGCAGGGATCCCTGTTAAAGGCTTCCGAGAGACCTTTTGGTGTGCAGAGAGGAATGCAAACACAGTACTCTGAGAGAGTTGATGGCAGTGTGGACTCAAATGCCCTGATTTTCCATCCAATGATGTTTTATCCCTCTCATATTTTTGGAACCTTAAAAACAATCAATCCCATCATTCCTTGAGCTGCTTTTCTCTCTCTGTGGCCACGGGTCAGGGGAGTTTTAATGCTGGTTTTGTAGACAGGGTTTGCCGTTACTCTGTATTTTGTGGTATGTTAGTCACTGCTGTCACTGATGAAGTGGTGAGGATGAGGTAGGCAGGACAATCTACGATATCAAAGGGGGGAGCAAACAGATGATCGAGTGCCTAGAAATTGCAGGCCTTCTTTGAACACCTCCCTGCATGTGGTAGAATCCTGAGCCGAAGAAATGTATACCAACTCCTGTGCGGCTCTGGGATGGTGACCAGTGGTGGCAGAAATTTCAGTTAAGGGAGCTAGTTACTGTAGCTGTCTGTACAAATTATAACTTTGGGCAATGAGCAGGAGACAGCAGAAGGGTTTGAAGCGATGTGTTCCAAGCTAGGGAGTGTATTTTTTTATCCCCCCCCCACCCCCCCCCCAATATTTTTTGAAAAGCTGCAGGAAAGGTTTTGGTTGTGGTGGGGCATCGCCTCCAAAAGGGATTCAAAACAATTGCGCCACACCTTTGCTCCCCTGGCTCGTGAGATCTACTGTCTGAGCTGGTAGCCAACAAATGGGGAATAGGATTCTGGTAGATTAGGAGGACGTTGTGTAGGCTGGAGCTCAGATAAGTAAATATTTTTTCCGGTAGCTACGTGTATATTTCTCACAAAAGGGTAGAATGCTGTCAAAGAATTACCCGCTGGTTGTAAACAGTAAGAAGCAAGGGTAAATGAAGCATCAGGGTGTGATAATTACTGGTGTGACTTTTTGCATTGTTTTGGACTGTGTTCAAAAGATTGTCTGGTATGGGGGTGAGAGGTCATTTTCCAGTATGTGTAACAGCTGAGAAATGTGTTTTGAATCCCAATAATTATATTGCAAGTGGCGGAAAAAAAAATCAACACTTGCAGTATTGCATTAGTTACATATGGATTCTTCAGTGCAGTCATAGATTTCACACGTGTGCAATGAAATGTTGCTGTGCTTATATCTTGAAATTGGATATCTCATGTATACGCCATGAAAATGAGGAGGCCTTTAGCTGATTTGTTTCATAATAGTTGGCAGTATCTGGAGTTGTTGTCTAAGAAGCTCAATACTTCTTTGTGTACTTGTCTTCTAAATTGCTTCTTCTGGAATATATTGGCTTTTGCAGTCCTTTGCATAAAAATCCCTACAGTCTGTATTCCTTTGGACCCTGGAGACAGGAAAAAAAGAAAAAAAGGCAAGAATTGTATTTCCATGTGCTATTTCTTCCTGAGCTGGATCAATCTTTAGGTGTGTAGCTATCAGAGACATTTCAGTTGAGGAACCTGGTTTAAAACAAAAAATAAGCAAACAAAACCCAAAGCAAAGCAGAGAAAGATTTTTTCAGTGAGTACGGTAAGCTAAATGTCAAAACTCCCTGCCTTTCTCTATCTAAGATCTTTTGTAAAATAGGAAGCAAGGTTTATTTTGGGAAACAAACCAGCTGTGCAGCTGTGGGCACAAGGCTTTGCATGAGATTCTCTCTAAAGCCTCTCATTTCAAGGTGAGGCAAAGCCAGTGTAGTGCGAGATAGGAGGGGTGAAGGGAACAATGCTTAGCTTATTACAGAAAACGGTGATTGTGGTTGATATGACACTCCTGAGGGTGTGACAGATCCAGAGAAGGCAGATGTTCCAGGTGGCTGCGGTTACCCTGCTCCATTTGCTGCCAAGCTGTTTACAGCATTTGCCCCAGTGGTGCTTATCGCAAAATGGCAAGGGGTGATATCTTAATGTGATAGAAGAAACAAAGCTGTCATTTGTAAAGATATCAGGGAATAGATCAAAGAATATCTGCTAGAAAAATCTGATTAAGACCGTCTCTGAGGATCAAGGGGACATCTGTCTGCAAATCAACAGATAACTCTTAGCGGAAGAAAAAAGTTGCTCTATCTTACAATGCCAAGCCAAAGAAAAATAAAATTGCCCAGACCAAGAACACCATTCACCCCCCAAGCTGACCATAGGATGAGGAGACTGGACTTGTTTTTGTAGTGCTTACACTGCTTCATATACTGTAAAAGTTTATTTTTAAAAGGCAGGGAAAAAATTAAGCAGAGAATGCGTTTGGGTTTTAGTGTTGTTTTTTTTTTTTCTTTTTTTTTCCCCCTTTGGTCCCCAAAGCTTGCACTTAGAAATTTTAGAAATTTGGTAGTATTGTATTGCTTATTCTGGCTGGGATTATGCTTGCTGTTCTGGGTTCCTTCAATTTGAATTTTTCCACTCAAATTCCAGTTTGTTCACCCAGACCAATGTCTATATGCCAGCTGGACGTGTCAGGTATTGCTGAAGGATGCAGTTTTATCTATACAAGAGAAATACAAGATTTAGCTAGTTGACACTTAATTTGCATTTAGATTCATGCAAAACAATGTAATCAAGAGGTAATTTCTGTTGATCAGACTTTATAATGCACATAAGATCCAAATCCAGATTCTAAAATCTTTATTCTCTTGCCTTAAACATTAAGAAAAATAGCTTTAGATAGCGTCTCGGCATGCCATCTTTCTTTGTGTACCAGTTCCTGTTCTGGATGCTCTTGGATGAATATCTTGTGAAGACCCACTGTAGAACTTATTATAGAGCTTACAAAAATAGCTGCTATGTTTTATTATTCCCTAATTACCTTAGTAGCGAAATGAAAATACGTGTGATATTTAAAGAAATGAATGGATGTGATGTCATGAAGTCAGTGGCTTTGCATCTTCCTTTTGTAATGGAGCAGTAGATTTGACTCCTTCACTGTGGCTTTCTTGCTGAAAAGCAGGCAATGAAAACTCTGAAAAGAAAATGACAATAAGTGCTTTGGAAGGGAAGGAAAAGAGTGGGGAAATTTTAGGAGGAGATTGATAGCTTACCTAGACCTCCAGTGATAAAGATGCAATTAACTGAAGGAGAAACTCCAAACAAAATTATGCCATCTCATGTAGATTCAGGTATCCTGCCAAAGTACTGGGTAGTAACCTGTGTTCAATCTCTTAAAAGGTTGTTACCAATTGTCTTGAAAATAGAGATGGGTGGTCCTTGTAGCAGTATGGGTTGAACTGATTGAATTTATATTAAAAATTGACGTTTTGATGTGGTGAGGACTAATAAACATAGCTTTTGTAGAACCATTTGAAAGCAACATAGCTCTTTAGTGCATCAGAATTTAGTGATTGAGTCAGTCAAGTTCTACGTGAGAAACATCCACTGCCACAGTTGAGCTGAACTTTCAAAGTTGAGTTGAACATACAGTTGAGTTGAACTTTCTTTGAAAGCCCTTCACAGAACAAGGCTCCATAAACCCTGTGAAGTTTAAGAAGATGCAGGAGTATAAGAGCATCGTTCAGATGAGTGCCTACATGAGCTGTACCAGTTGGAGTGTCTCTGCAAGTGTCCTTCTCCCAAACATGGGAGTTGGTCTCTTCTCCCAAGTAACGTGATAGGACAAGAGGAAATGGCCTCAAGCTGTGCCAGTGGAGGTTTTGGATGGATAGTAGGAAAAATTTCTTGACCAGAACAGTTATCAAACATTGGAACAGGCTGCCCAGGGAAGTGATTGAATCACCATCCCTGGAGGTATTTAAAAGACGGGTAGACGTGGTGCTGAGGGACATGGTTTAATGGTTGTTTTGGCTCTGTTAGGTTAATGGTTGGACTCAATGATCTTAAAAGTCCCTTCCAACCTAGATGTTTTGTGAGCCCCCGTGTGTCCCCATTCCCATGTCATTAGCTGTATGTGGCTACCAGTGGAGCCAGGCAGCCATTATCTGGCTTGGAGTAACTTATAGAGCAAAGTGTAGGGAGAAGTAGAGTGAGAGTCCTTGTGTTTTGCTAGTGCTGGGCTGGCTGCATGTCCTGCATGGGAGCTTCTTGGCAAAGATAACACTCCTGAGGTTGCACCTTACACTACTTGGGTGGTGTCACACAGCGACATACCTTTGTGAAGGAGAGCTTCTCTTTCGGTACTCAAGAGATGCATGGCAAAAGGATACGGTGCATTTCCTCAGGTTGAATGTAACAATGCAAATGGAGGGATGCTCGTATGGTTTGTTTCCATAATGTGCCTGGAAGATGCAGAGCACGCTGCAGGGGTGAAGACAGTATTCACAGGCAAAAAGAAGGTGCCTGTCTTTCCTGGGTGAGAGAAAAGCATGCTGTGAGCAATGTAGACTATTCTAGCTAAACAGGTACAAATTGTTAGGGCATCTCTTTGCCCGCTACTTGGCACCTGAGGGAAAGGGAGGTTTGTTTATTCCTGTTTTCTTTGTTTCGGCTGCTGCTACACAGAGAGTGTTAGATGTTTATTCATCCATAAGGCCTAATTATGTACTACTACGGGAGGAACATCGTGTTTAGAAAGATACAGGTAAACTAAGCAGTAACAAACTTCAAGCTCTAAATGTAAAAGCCCCGTATTCCCTCTGAACTTCCTACAGCCCTCAGCCTACATAGGCGAATTTTGTGCCAAAGCTTCGCCCAAACTGAGGCGTTGGAATTGGTTCCCTGCTGGAGGCCACAATGCTTTGGCCTTTTCTTGAAGTGCTCAGTCCCTGACTAAGCATCCATCCAGTTTATCACCAGGAACGTCTCCCACGCCTTCTGTGCAGTTGTATCTGCTTCAGTTTCCTCTTGGATTCCGAGGACCGGGCAGTGGGATTTGAATTTGTTTCAAGTGGCAGAATCACCACTTGAATTAAGCTAAAGAAAAGAGAGAACTACAAAGCACTCAAAAAATGTCAGCAAATATTTATATTTGAGCAAATAGATATATTAACATAGTAATGAAATTTCCATTTTGTAGCTAAGAAGTTTCCATATATGAAGCATTTCTTGTCATGTGAGCTGTACAGAAAAGACAGTTGCTTCAATACCTACTTTATGGTGACTTAACTACAAACCACATCTCTCATTTTACTATGGTTAATTTAAAAACAAGTCTGCTTTGAGTGCAGTGCAGTAATGCTAATTTTATAACGTGGTTTGTCAGGACTTTCTGACTCCCTTTTTTGATTCTTCCAGGCAGATGCCTACATCAGTGAAAGACAGAATATTTCTGAGGAGAAATGTCAGAATAGGTAGTGGACTAACTAAGTATTAAATAAAAACTACCTCCATCTGTCTAACTACAGGCAGTATTTAGGGGACATAACTGAGTTTAATGAGCTCTTTGCCACCTTCCTTCTTCTTATTAATAGCCAGCTCTGGACTAGAGAATCAGCCATGAATATTTAAATTTGCTGATAACCTAGAAATATAATTTGAGATGTGCAGGGCAGGCGCAGGGAAGTTCTTAACATTGTTTAAGACAGAAATCCCCTTGGTTTCAGTGGGATTTTCACCTGAGTGGAAGCCTTAGAATCTGGTACAATTGAATTAGGTGAAATGAAAAATAAATGGCTCTGGTGAAATAAAAGAGCATCTAGAGTGGGGTTTTTATGTGGAACAAGCTGTGTTAATTGCAGTTACCAATGATAAATATGCCATCTTTAACTCATAGATCTACGGTAGGAGTCTAACTAGCTAATCTAGGAGTAAGAGCCTATTCAAACTGGGTAGAGAATTCAGTCTCTTCAGAAAATTTGTACAACTCTGAGAATTTTACTACATAGAGCCACATTTCTGATGAAGTTTAATACAGTGAATGCAAACGTATTTCATATATGATCTCGTTGACGTTAATCAAGGTGTAGTGAGAGAAAATGTGCCTCAGTCATCAGAACTTGCATTAGAAAACAATTTATTTTGAGAAATAACGTGGCAAGTGAAAGGAATGGAGCAAAACAAGTTGAAGTTGTAGAGGTTATTGTGTATTTAATTCTCACAAAAATTCAGTTTTCCTGCACTTTTTCTAACTTAAGATTGTTTTCACCTGCAAAATTATGGTATGAGAACACTTCAAGCAGATGGAAGTGATGGGACAGAAAAAACAAGGAGGTGTAGCCAGCAAGATCTTTTCCCGTGTTGACAGGAATTCATCACCAGAAAAGAAATAGCCACCTCCTCTTGCTTTCATTGGGCTGACAGTCAGAAGAAGAGATCATTCATATAATCCTTGGAAGGCAAATAAAATGGCATAAATCACTCTCTTAGGTGAGTTAGGTAGATTGCAGTTTATGTGCAATCAGGATAACTAATCCAATTATTTGGCTTTAGCAGTCAGGGTGAAAATGTGAGTTAACCCCTTGTTGAAGGCAGTATCATCCTTTCTTCATTAACTGAGGTAGCCTCTGTAACATCTACAATTCCGTTGAATTTCAGTCCTTTTGAGTATCTGTTCCTGTAAGACTAACACCCGTGGTTTTCAGCAGTTTGCCCCAGGAGGACTGTTATACACCACTACAGTGAAGAAAAGCCTGCAACGGGAGGTGGTGGCTCTTTGCAAAATCTGCTGAAATAAAATCAGTGTGAGGACTCAAGAAAACAAGTTTTTCTTTAGGATTGTACTCATGTGTATGGATAGAGAAGAAATGAAATTAGAAGTTTTGCTGATAGGGAACCTTACAAACTTTCTTTTCCCCTTCCAAAGCTTTTTCTGTATCAGGTGAAACATTTTTATTGTCCGTAGTCTGTTTGATAGTGATGTATCTGTTCTGCTGCAGAAAGTACAAGATGTACCCAAAGGCTTCCCTTCACAGCGGACTTTTTTCTGGATAATCCAGCATATCATGCCTGGTGAAATACCAAAGAAAATCAGTAGAGTAATACCTGTTGGGTGTGAAAAAGGCCCTTAAAGCCTATTCCAGATTCAGAGCTCGCTAACTTACTGTGCAGATTCCTGTTGCTTTTGTTAGGCTTTTGTTCATGCCTGTAGTCCCCAGAGGAAGAATATGCAAGATGTTAAAATAATACTGTGCTTAATGTAAGGTATATATGAAGCCTAAAAGTAACTTGGGTTGTTCTGGTTGAACGTTTTCTTTGCTAGTTCCCTTATGATTGAAGTAGCTTTAAAATAACAGTCATACTCAAACTCAAGGAACTCTGTGTCTGAGTTATTTCCAAACTTTTTATAATGTTATGATAAAAATCTGTTCAGTCCTTCACATTTTCAGAAATAGAGTTCTTCCTAAATACATCAATCATTTTTTTGCTTTTCAAAAGAGAACCTCTGATTTAGCAACTCGGGCATTTCAATAGCTGTAGTTTTCTACTACTTAAGCGGTGTAACAGCTGAATTATTTCTTTCAACATGTAATATCTACTAAGTAGATCAGTCATTTCAGAGACAAACATAAACGGTGGAGGTTTTAGCGAAAGAGTGAAAACCCCTTTCTTACTTGATTTTTTTCTCTGTAGCTGGCAATCTAATCTTTGGAATGGTACTCATTTATCTTTTGAATGAGACATGAAATGAAAGCCCTAAACACTTCTGGTCATTAAAGATCCAGTTGAACCAGTATCCTATTTCAGCTCAGGTAATTATGTTCTGCCTTCTTGCCAATGTCAGTCAGGAAAATTACTCATTTGAAATAGCTGTCAGGCTAGCATGGAGTGGCATCCATGCCTTAACTTCAGAGATGGCTACATTTCTGTGATAGGTTACTGATCCTTACAATAATTACATGGTTTTAAATGTGAGTGACTTTTAGGCGGAGTACAGGCATGTAGGTGTGTGAGGATGAGCTCAACTCATCTACTTTCCTTCTCATTTCACTGTCTTGCAAGTAGCGATCTCTCTGATCTGGACGGCACAGTTCCCCAGGGCTAGTTATAGGTTCTTGCATACCTACTGCATCTTCTTATTGCAAGCTGGTAGGCAGCGGGGCTCTTTGAGCTGAGAAAATGGAGGGGCACTCAAACTCTGATTAGGATCTCATGCATGTGCTGCAGCCACCCAGCTTCTTTATAATAGCCTACTGGTTTATTGCCAACTTGAGCTGTAGGTACTTCTTAGTTTAGGAGAGATATTAAATAGATTATTCTCAATTCCAAGATAGTATTTTAACAAGTAACCAGGATGGGTCTGTCCTTCCTTTTGCAGCTGAGCCACTGGCCTTGAAAACCAATGAAGGTTTTCAGGCTCGGAAGTGAAATAGCTTTGTAGCCATCAGGAAAATTTGGTTCTTCTCTTGAGTGTTACAAAAATATTGAAACTGGGCTGCTGTTGATCAGTCAGAAGGTGTGGCCAGTACATGTATTTTATGTGCTTATATGACCACTTACGAAGACTGGATTCCAATGAAGAGATGCTTTATGAAGATCTCCTAGGTTCCCATTTGACGCTTTGGAGCACTGATGGTACTATGGTATGGGAGAGATGTTTAGCTATTCGTAATTGTTTATGTAAGGAAAAAAAAATCTCTCTGACTATTCTTTGTGATTACATTCCCTAGAAAGAGACTGAGTGGTTTCTCTGTTTTTTTGTTTGATGTTTTCTCTTTACCACAGACTGAGTAAAGAATGTCTTATGAGCCGTGTGTGCTGCTGCAGAAATTAAGTTTAGTAGTGTGGCAGGACAGTTTATTTTTTTCTGCCAAATATTCACTCTGTCCCTTTCTACAACAACTGCCCTGTCCACCTCTTGTGACAACCCTAGCTCTGGAAAGCCTATCAGTCTGTCCAAAATGAATTAAAATCGGAGAAAAAAAACCCTCTACATACCACAAGGGATTTTTGTTTTGTGTCTGTTACAACCCAGGCTGATTGTGAATCCTACAGTTAATGGAAGCTGCTTTTCGGGATGGGACTTCCGCTGCCTGCTAAAGCCTATCTTTCTGTCCCCCACCTGTAATTGTTTCGTTTCTTACCCTTGGAATATCCAACACAGAACTTTTCAATTCTTTCCATTAACTGTGTGGAGAAAGCAGAGATTTAATTCATACCTCAGAAATTTTCTTCCATTTTCTCATCTGAAATCTTGTTTCTCCAACTCTTATAGAGTTCCCAGCTGATGCAGTTTGAAAGATGTGTGTGCTGATAGCAATAACAGCTCCCTCAGTGGTCCCATTAATCATTGATAGGCTAGGGAGGCAGATACGGTGTGATAATGCCTAGCTATTCCTAAGGCCTCCCTTTTGAGATAACTGAGTCATATGTTTCTTTTTCGAAGAGAGCTTTGATTTTTTTTTTTCCTATCTGCCCTCCCCCCATCTTTTCTCAGCAGGCTTTATTAGGTGTATTCATTACCGAATAAGATGAAAGTAAGTTGCATGCGTAGATGGATGGTGGTAGGTCACTGAGGATACAGAATCTGATCAATAATGTCCAGAATTTCCTGATACCTAATGTCTGTCTCACTGATTTGACTGTGGGGCATTTTTTCAGATCCTCCCATGATACACAGTTTACAAATGTAAAAAGAATAAAATACAAAATTACATAAGAAGGAGGTAGTCCGTTACTCACTTGTCCAGCCGCTACAAAAAGACGTGTGTCTCTGTTAAAGTTGTCGGTTGTCCTAGTGCTAGTAAGAGTTTCCTTACTGAGTGTTAAATAAATTAACTGGTGTGTTAAATCCATTATTATATCTTCCTGCTACAATCAGCAAAATGAAATTGGTCACTTATTAGTCCATTTGCTTAATAGTTTCAACAGTGAACTGATCCACTGTAAAAATAAATTGCAGTAGCTCCTTTGGAGGAAATTCATCCAGGAAGACGGAACATCCAAAATGGAAAATGTAATGTGTTTGACATTGCTACTGTGTTGACTCTTGTGGAAAAGTGGAATACACATCACTTCACTGCATTTAGCATGATTTTTCATGAAAGCTAAATTCAATCTAGCTGAAGAAACTCATGTATATTATATTCACATTTCTAGATTTTGTGTTTCACTCTTTACATTACTGTATATTAAGCACCAGTCTTAAAGGGCGTAGACAATTTTTCTAAGCCAAATTGAGAAGAAAAATTATGAATGAATTAAGGGAACAATTTTGTGTCAATCAAAGCTAAAACTGACAAATTTCATAAGCGATCTCTATGAGCAACAACAGATTTCAGTTTTCCACGGAAGGAAAGATAGCGTTTTTGGGACATGAAGAAAAGGGTCCAACCAAACCAGGATTTTTTTTTTCCTTTTCCCTATTAGAATATACCAGTTTTGAGTGTAAATCAAACACGATACCTAAGCCGAAGGGCTCACCATATCTGAACCATAATGTAAACCCCAAAATACTTTGTGAAGATATAAAGCCTTACGGGCTCTCTAGTTTCCATAACCTTTTGGTTTATACCATCATTTGTACTGAAACAGGCTGAGCATCTTGACCTATTAAATTTGGTGAAAAAGGATTTTCTAAAAACTCAATTTCTCTGATGGTCATAAAAGGCTTTGTCAGTCTTTACCCCACAGAGTTGTCTTACACAATGAGCAGTCATGTTGATTTCAATTATCTAGTAATGATGTAAAGTACAGCTCAGTGTAAGATCAGGTGGCTGAAAGTGCTAGCCAAGGATGAATTAATCCAAAAAGCATAATTAATAGAAGGAACATACAGTGGTAATATGTATTCATAACAAGGTTTTGAAAGTAACATTTTATTCAGAATATCTGAGTCATTTATCTGACATTATAAACAACAAGCTTTATAAATATTGGAGTATATTGTAAGGTGCTGGATTGTCTTTTTTTTTTTTTTAATATTTTGTATAACACTTAATAAGTATACTTGGCTCTTTCCCAAGTCAGCAGATAATTCTAATTTCTGGGCTCAAGAAGAAGCTGTTCCAGTGAATGAATAAGCACTGGCTGGAACTAGGGGGTGCTGAATACCTTATTTCCTGGCTCTGAAGATTTTGGTTGGATGAATTTTAATCTTTACAAGAAAAAAAACTTGTATTAGTATACAGTGTTGTAAAGTCTTTAAGGTGGAGATGTAAAGAGAGAATGAATGTCATGCTATGGTGGCATTCTGACATATCAGATCACACACACGCAGAAACGAAGTTATGCTTATTGAGGAATGTAAGCACAGGAGCAAAACCTAAGAATCAAGGGTCTAATTCCAGTCTTTGTCTTGTGTATATCACATATATTGGCACATTATGTGAATATTTGTACTGTTTGGGAATGCTGCCACAAGTAAGGTGGCAGAAGCTTGCTTAGCACAGAGCATCTTTTCTCTAGATCATGTAGAAAAGCATACCGTCTTTAAATATGTTTGGAGTGTTATTAGTTTTTTTTTACAGCATAGAAGGAGGATAGAAGAAGGGAAAAAAACAACCCTTGACATTCCTGAAAGATGGTTGAGGAGTTAGTATAAAACATAAAGTGCATTGCATTCCTACATAGTCTGTTTATAATCCCATTTAGGGACTATGAACAAGAAAAATTATATTGAGAAGTTATATATTACAAGCAGACTTTAGCAGTAGATTCCAATTTTGAGCAAGTCAGCCATAACGATGTAACTTGATTGTCATGTTGTTAATTTAAAATAGCATCTTTTTTGTTGTACCATATAAATAGCACTAGTATGAGGGACCAATTTATAGACATAGAGATTATTTCCTCTTTGGAAACATCTGTTAATGAATTTGTCATATAAAAAAGGTGGAGTTCCTAGTTGTTTATTGATCTCAATAATTAGCTATTTTATGAAATTCCCTGCAGCCGCTATCCTAAGACACCGGGCACACGCGTTATAGGGTAAGGGATAAACAAAGACCTGGTATAAAGTCATCACAAATCTTGGGTTCCCTTCCATGAGTAAAGATCCTGAGAATTTGACCAGGTCATCTTCAAGGACACAACTCTCAAGACAGCCAGACAAAAGATTTTCTGTTCCTTCGGGTTTTTAAAAGCCAAGGTAAAGCCTCCTTAAAAGACAAATTTATACTGGAAAGATGAATTGATTACTCTGTTATTAAGGGCTCACTTGGCTGTACATGGTTCCACCTACTTTCAGAAAGAAAATCACAAGCAACCCCTTTAGTTGCACCTATATATTTTGTGGATATGTAATGTACGTATAATACAGCTTGTACTTTGCTGAAGTGATGTGACTTTTAAGAACTCCTGAGGAAGGAGTGCAGAAATTGCTTGTAAATGTTGGCAGATAATCACAGTATTCATGAATTCTCACTTATTTTTCTTCTGCTTCCCTCTCAAAAATACCCGGTGTTGTTGTGAGCATTCTGTTACTTCCAGAAAATAATTTGAAAGTGAGATAATCTAATCTAAATTCAGTGTAAATATAAATACTGCTAAAATATGCTTTCAAGACTAACGTAGGATTATATGTATACTGTGGGGTGCAGGTCGTTGCTTGTTTTCAGAAAACAAGGATTTCTGTCTCTAAGTGGTACATTACTAATTCTAAGCCATGATTTGTGATTTTTGCATATGATTGCTCTATGGAGCTCAGTACAGACAAAATACTACATAGTTAACCACTTCTGATGTATTTTTCTTGTGTTTTCTCATCATGTGTACCTATGCTGAAACAACACATCCTGGATCTGTGGAATGGGGCAGTCTGGCTAGCCTTCATGCTGAGGGTTTCTTACATAGTAGCAAAGAAGTAGAATAAAAATCATATTTTCATTGTTCTAGTTCTGGGGTTTTTTCTGTGCAACCTTTGTGCATGTATATACATTTAGAGTGGCTTAGGTGGGAGAGAATGCCTGACAAAGGACATAAGGGCTTGCACCATCAGGTAAAAATAAGTGAGGAAAAGAGAACTCCCAGTGTTTTTCATCTGATCGTTCTGTGTGCATTGATGTCAGAGGCAGCGCCATTAGTTGCAACATTGGTGTCGTGATTTTTCCAAGACCTGTGGTGTTTTCCCAAAATGTTGTTTCTCTATTAGAACCTCCATAGCTGTAGAGTCTGCTCCGCAAGAAAACAATGTGCTGATGTGGTGCAAAACAGTTCATAGTTATCTATTTAACCTTCTCTCTGTGATTTATTGTTTTACCCAAATGTGGATAATGAGAATATAAAATCCCTTTAGATGATTGTATGAATGGCTAAATATGCATGTTGGGTAGGCTTACATTAGGAAGGACTGTGAATTCCTTTCTTTGGAGCTGAGGAGGGTGTCTGCAATGCTTCAAGAATAGTAACTGAGCAGTGAAAAGAATTAAGATGCTCTTGAATTGTGATTTTTTTTTTTTTTAAATTTTGCCTCTTTGGTTAGATGGATTACATGGTCATGTGGGTAGATAATGTAGCATAAATAATTCTATCCTTGTGGTGCTTCATAGATCAAGCTTTTGATTTCATTGTTCGCTTGCTCTAAGCAGTGATACTGAGAGTATTACAGCATTTAGACCTGAGGATTTCTAAAATGATGTACTGCAAATTTGGCTTCAGACTGTAAACGTGAATTGTAACCATGTAAGAATTATCAAGTGAATAGTACTGTGAAAATATTCTGGATTTAAAAAAAAAAAACTAACAACTCCTGTATTCTTACTGTAATTTAGAATTCAGCATAAAACCCAGCTTATTAATATTTAAAGGAGAGTCTTTTCTCTAAAAATCAATGAGTAGGTGTAATTATTTGTTTTAGCAAAGAGGTTTAAAAATGAGAAATTGTCTACTGGTGTGGAACTGTCCTAATGCCGCTGGCTATGAATATATTATAGAGCTATATCTTTATAGAAAACATTTCTGTCCTGTCATCTTCATTTAATACAGTCATTTTCTCCTTTATTCATTTCACCTGGGTTAAATTTTGTTTACACAGTAATGAAATTTAAGTTATTGAATATGATTCTCATGGGTCCCTCACTCTGAGAGACCGATATAGCACTAGCCTGCAACTTAACCTTCGGTTTTGGTGTCTTTATTGCTGAAATCTGCTTACATCGGAAGCATATAAATAATGAAGCTGGCAAGAATTTAATATCATTGAAAATCATCTCAGAACAAAAGTCAGTAATTTCGTGCCTGTATGTCTTTGTGTGACTTTTTAGGTCCTTGCATTACGTAACCCATATTACTTGTTTGCACTAAACCTGAGAGAGGAATATGTTGCTGAAGATATTTCTGCAATGAGTGTTCAAGGTGTGAAAATTAAAAGATGTGTATTTCCTTTGATTAGCCTTTTCATTAACTTCAAGCTGTTTTGCCAGACTTTCTTACTTAACATAATTTGCTCTTTACATATATTAGTATTAAGTCATGCTTTCAAAGGCTATGTGTTGGTTCTAACATTAAACTATATTCTATAATTGACTTTCAGCACTTCTGAAAAGAATACATTTTTGCACAGCAAACAATGTAGTCTTATGACCCAAATTTTTTATGAGGGGAAAAAACCACTTTGTTTTACATCTGTTATTTCAGAGAATGCAGACAGTTGCCTACATTTATTTTCTTTATTAATCTGTCTTCTGGAGACTTTTGTTTTACCGTTTTGAGTAGATCTGAAGTTTCTGACAGCAGAGTACCCGTAGAAATGGTCAGGACTCAATATAATGCACACAAGTGGCAGGTAAACATCCTGCACATGGTTCTTGTTACTTGAGCCATCAGACTTTCTTGACGCTTTTTCATACCACATCTTGTACTGGTGGGTTTTGTCTACTGGGGATGAAGGCTGGCTGCGACTTGCCCATCCACTGCTCGATGTGACCTGTCTGAAGCAAGGCTTGAATATATGGCTCTGTTTCAAAGGGGAGGGATTTTTGAATTGCCAGTCCACACACAGAGGGTGGAACAAGCTGTCGGATTATGAACGTAATGATTTTTAACTTCTATCCAAAAGAAAAGTCTTGTGATGATCTTGTGACCTCTTATTTCCACCATACTGGTAGGGAAGTGTCTTCATTCTTTGTTCAATTAGTCTGCTATAACAAGTAGATGAGTACTATTGTGTTAAGGGCAGCAAAATTCAGACATGTTCATTATCGCCCTTTGTGTTCATTGAAGCCCATTATAATCTGCTCTGCATTTTCGGTGTATGAGCGAGATATTATGGAGATAAACACAGAAAGCCCTCCTCATACGGAATAGCAGTGAGAGTACTGGCATGTTTTCTTGAAATTGAAACTGTGGGACATATTTCTCCAACAATGTGCGCTGCTTTCTAACCCCTATTTTGTTGTGTGAAAGACAGATGTTAGTATCTGTTCTTAACTTACAACAGGATGCCTTGAGGAAGAAAGTGTAGATGTATCAGTGGTCTGACTGCTGGAAGTCTGAGCAAGAACTGTTTGAACCTGTCCTCACAGTTTCAATTCTTTGAAACCAGATTGTTCACCTCCGTGAGTACTATGGAAGGCTGCTCCCCTAAAATCATAATTTGTCTGCTACAAAATCCTTGCAAAATGAAGAACTGTCATCCCCTACGTGTGATGTTTCTTTTCCTGGCTTCCCATTAAACTCGCTCAACTTCATACATTTAGCTGCTTTATTGATTTTTTTTTTTTTGGTTGAAAGAAAAACAATGCTAAAACATGGATTATACAAACCCCTTTGATAAGAGCTATAAACTATAATTGTTCGTTCTTCTTTGCCTCCTCCTTCTTTCCTCTGTGAGTAGAAGATAAAAAATGGTCCCATAATTGAAAACAGACTGTGTAATTTGCTTTGTCAACAAAGGTCTCGACTCCCATCCCTGTTTCTTCCTACTGCAAACTTTGTGTTAGATTTTGCAGGGCATATCTGGGAATAGAGCATCTCGTAAATCTGATGGCAGTTAGCTTCTCTCTGAGAGTCTGGTGTTCGTGGCACTGAAAATTGCGAATTTTGTAGCTGCTGTTGTTTGAAATTGTTATTTTTACTGAAAGGAGGTTGTTAGTAGAGTTAGACACGGCTCTTCACGGTACTGACAAGAACACAATCTTCACTGTGGCTCACTCTTCTGCCGGCTGTTGTCTCGGTGTGAAAAGACTGATTTGCCCAGAGCAGAAAGAAGAGAGATGCTTTCTTGAGGTTTAGAAAAGAGGATTGAATGTGTTGGCGTGTAACTGATAAAAGGAGGCAGCCTCATCAGTTTTAAGCACTTCGTGTTTGACAACTTTCGACTGTAGTGGAGCCTGCTTGGGTCTGGATTAAGAACGTTGTGATGATGACTCTTATTTACTGATCTTTTTGCTTGATTTTATGTGTGCTTCATTCTTTGTGAGCCAGGGAATTTGAGCTATTTTTGATTCTTTTACCCATCTCCTCTGCCCTTGACTATGGTTAATCTCTGCAGCTAAACAGTGGATTTCTTTGGCATTTGTCTTATCTTACAGAATCAACGTAGGAGAAAGGTCTCCTTCTGTTTTTTTTTCCTTAACTTAATTTTTTTTAACTTTAACAGAAAGCTGAACTAGAGGATTAGATTGTTTAAAATCCATGTAATGCTCAGGAAATGCTACATGCACTTCGACAAATACTAATTAGATATGATCCTCCATGTGTTTTTGTTTGTCTGTCCTTAAAATGCAGCGAGTAGTCTGTCTGGAAGGGTGGGAAGAGGCTGCTTTGTGAAGACAGCTTCTGTGCTCTGTGACTAAAATAAATTATAGCTCTTTTGGGCTTGAGGTACACATTATTTTGGTCGCTCATAGATCTCCTGCTGCTCAAGCACACTGGGAAACAAATGCATTTCTTCTATAAGAAAATAAAACCCAGAGTTAGTTTCCTCAAAGCTTGTTTTGATCCTCTGCTGAAAACAAGATTATTGCCTGTTTCCCTGGCCGCCCCAGGTTGCCTGTTGATCTTTCCTCATCTGGTCTGAGACCACGTAACGGAGAAATAATGAAAAAGGATGGCCATATCAAGGAGATTTGTAGGTCTCGAGTTTCAGGAAGCACTCTCCTCCTTGTTGATTAGCATTCCAGAAGAATTCCTTTCTTCCGAAGAGAAGGCGGCTGTATTTTGCCATGCCAATTTACTGTATCATTGTCAGTTAAATATCTATATTTTTAGGAAGGAGAATTATCTCAGATTTATGGCAGGCTTAAACTTGAATCTATAGATGTAAAACCCCGCAAGCTTGTGTATGTATCCTATAAGACTATGCTTATTTGGTCTTTCTAGTCAAGGATACAGAACAGGAGTACTGGCTGTGCTAATCAAGAGCATAATATGTAGTCTCCTGAATATCACATCATTACTCCTGGTGCTTTGAATTAGAACATTTTGGATGCTAAAATGCTATTATTCAGTTATTACTGTTGTACTTGGTCACAGGAGATATGGATAGAGTTGTTTTTTGTGTAGTTTTCTCACCCAGAAGACATAGGGTGATTTAACCTTTTCTCCGAAAAGCTGTATTTTTCTATTTTGGGGAGATCTTTCAGTCTAGTGATGTCTAAACAAACCACTTGAGCAGCAGGAGAGCTAAAGAAGTGGTATAAAATGAGGTGTGCAGTTTTACATTTTGTATCTTCTTTCCAACTTTCAATATATTTGAAGGAAAGCTAACTGGTAGCAGCTCAGTATGGACGAGCTGCTGACAAAATAACCCGGTGGGTCATGTGTGGAGTGGGCAAACCGGTAATAGCTCAGGTTCAAAACTCATCTACTCCAGTGACAGAGAACTGGCACAAATCCTCCCTTAGAAAATCACAGTCAACATGGGAAGTTTAGCTGGATGGTAGGATAATTAAGTATACTAATAATAGTAGAGACTTGGCAAGTACATTTTGTAACTGGTTAGCATGTTGTCTGCGTATTTTTAACTGGAAAATTCTACAGAAATGTCACTTTATGCAGAATGCACAGGCACTGCTGTGCAAGTTTTGTTCCCAAGACTGCCCTGTTTCTGCTTCAACGTGCCGTTCGGGCTGTGTGTGAGCGAGCTGGCAGTCCCTGGATGAGCTTCACAGAAATTCAGTCCCAGAGCAAGCGGTGAGGAAGGGCAGAGCTGCTTTGTGGTCAGGTCGCAAAGCTTACAGGGTCTCCAGGTCTGACCTGGTCTGAGGCTGGGAAACAGGGTGATGTTGGACAATATGTTCCTTTCTTTAATTCTGAGAATTTGGGTCAGTTCTGATTTTGTGTGTATTTCAAAACTATCTGCATTGAACAATGTGTTGATGCATTTCAGATGTCAAGATGAGCAAGACCAGAAGTACTGTTTCTTTACAGTACAGAGGAATGCCATAGTTAATTACTGTTGTTAAAAAATTAATACCTCCACAAGGTATCCTACATCCGATTTTGCTATTGCAAAATCTAGTGTGACCAGTTACCCATGGAAACAATTCATGGGAACTATCCTTCACAGTCCTTTGATCTTGCCAGAGCTCTGGGGAGAATCGGGGGGGGGGGTTTATTGTCATTTAGGGTTATCTGTGGGCTGGAGAAAACTGTAGTTCCGTTGACAAAACGAACGTGGAGAGATGTGATAGGACTCCAGCTATTAATTCATACAAAAGCATTGTTCTTTCATATAAAAAAGTTTCTTAGAAAATGCCTTGTAATTAAATGGCAATTATTGTTTTCCAATTCAAAATACCACCCCCGCAGCTGGTTTGTTTTGACAAGGTTTTATGAGTTATTAGTCTTATTTCTGAAAGAACTCCGACGGCTAACCTTCATAGGTGATTTGTCAGGATTTTTAGGAGATTAGGTAATATGGTAAAAGTACAAGGTGAAGAGAGAACCATATCCAATTTAGAAGTGATTAAAATAGGTCCAAACAATAGCCTAGTTTGCAATACATTGAATTAACGTCATGAGCAGTAGGAGGCATGAATGCTGGGAATTTGCAAAGTTCCTGAATGAATTTTCTCAGTCCTAGTAACCTGCACATTAGCCGCCTAATATTGTTGCATAGGTTGCTTTAAAAATCTCACTAAGCACTGATGTCCTAATTTTGCGTGGAAGTAGTTACACACCGTGACTGACACGTCTATTAAAACCCTCTGTTTTTCAGGGTCCATTACGTAGCCATAAAAATCATTTGACATTCAAGGCCTCTGCCTGAGAGCCCTTTTTTCTTTCCCTAATACAAAAGTTCAAAAGATATACTTTACTATTTTTTAATTCTGTAATAAAAGAAGAAAATACATTGGGTTTTGAGACATCGCCGTCTCGTATCCCAACTACTGCTACGTTTTAACCAGAAGTTTTGATGGTTAGGGCAAAGTACTGTTTCTTCTTTTACAGGAGCGGCCCAAATGGCTGGTCATGCTTCAGGCTAGGTTTACACTGAATTTTATCTCTGCCTGTTGTTGTAAGGCCAGCCCAGCTGGGAGGTGATACCTCAAGAGGGTTGATTACCTTGCTGTGCAGAGGGCCAGTCTGCGGGTTGGCTGGGCTCGGTGCTGCTCCGGGGAGGTGGGAGCATCCTTTATATTCCCATCCCAGGAGCAGAGCCTGGGGCCCCGTTGCAGCCATCCTCTGCGGAGACGCGCTGCTGCTGCTTCTGCAGGAGCCCCGCCGCAGGGCTGGTCCTTTCACAGCCGAGCGAGGTATCTGTTGCCTCTCTGAGTTGGGAGGACTTTTGCATTCCTCTCCTGGGGCAACTCAGAAGAGGCAAATAATAGCAGAGAAACAGTAAGAGGCATTTCCTAAACCTCCTCTCAGCAATGGCCATACTATTCAGACAAGCCGAACACTGTCTCGGCAAGGTACGTTATGGCTTAAATGCTTTGCCTGGGAAATGAGGTGAGAAAGGGCATAAACTCAGGCTTAACGCTACCTTTACAGTATCACTAAACTCCAAAAACCAAGTTGCCTTCTAGCAGCTGAGAAATGTGCGTGGTGGTGCAGGGGGTGGATTTGTTCTTTATCTTTTCCACGCTGTGCCTCCGTGTTAGCTGGGTTTGGGGTTAAACTTCCCTCTCTTCAGCTCCGATTCTTCTCTCCTTGCTGCTCACATGAAAGAGCTTGGATTTCTTTCCACCCACAATATCACCTTGCTAGCTAGAGTCCAAAGTATTTTTGGAAAGCCATAAAAAATGTAAATGCAATATGCTCGTGTTATTTTAATTAAGAATCAGATGTTATCCAGCAGTTAACAGGCACCATTCTAAACAATAACAGAGCTGTCGCTTTCTTCAGTGAAAATGTCACGGCGATATCCTTCAATATCTTCCGATGTAATTTATACATTCCATTTGCTGTACATATGGTTTGTGGCACTTGGCATCTAACACTCTTAAAATTGATATTTACCCAATAGAGAATGCAGATAACTGCCTTAAAATGTGATCAAATATGTTGCTGTCTTTGAGGGAAAGAATTTGATTTTATTGTGACTTGAACTGGCTTTACAGTACTGTAACTTTTGTTGAGTTAGTTGGCACTAATGAATTATAGTGGAGTAAATTTTCTTGGAATCTGTGAGTTCATCTTTTTTTCCATCATTCTATCGGTGTTTCTCCTTGACACGATGTGTAGTACTTTGTCTGTGAACCTGGCTGAACAGAAGTGTCATCCTCTGCTCAGGAGGTTGTTAGATCCTGGTTCTAGGGAGCTGACAAACTCCAGTTCTCTGAGGTAGAACTCTTTAGTGGGAACGTTCTTCAGCAAAATTCCAGACACTTTACAATATGTGAGATGCTACGGGAAAACAAAGGAAAAAGCTGAAATAGAAAAGAATCCTGCCCAGTTGGAACTGGTGGGCTAGTAACAAAAACAAGTTACTGATTTTGTCGCCAGAAGGAAGAGGATTAGGAGGGCTTTTAAAAATACCGAACTGTGCTTAAGTGCATAGTAGAATATATGAATGGATCTCTTAATAGGCCAGAAAGAATTTTAAACGTAATATCTGGGACATTTGGCTCCTTCTTTTCTTCAGTGTCAAGAATTCAGGGAAAACCTGTGTTGCCTCTTCTTCTTCCTCCCCAGTTAGCTGCACGTAGCAGACTCTGAAGTAATGAGAGAGGCTTAAGGAAATAGAATGTTTTCTCTCCCTGGTACTGAGTTTGCTGAAGTCAGGAACTGAATAGGGCGAACCTGAAACAAAAGAGTGGCTTAGGGCCAGGTATGCTGGTCAAAAGACAAAGTTAGACTCATAGAAAAGAAGCCTGGGGTGGGACCTTAGGTCTTTTTGACCTGTTGCAGGATGAGCTGACCCTTTTGTTTGCACATCCATGTAACATGTTGTTGAAAAACCTTCATGGGTGGAGATTGCACAGTTGCCCCAGATAGCCTGTTCGTGTGCTTCTCTATCTTCACTAGTATTTTCTCAATGTCTTAAATCTATTTTGTTATAATTTAAGCATACTACTTGAGTCCTCTTCAGAGTTAAGACCTATTTTCATATCTCCAATTTATATTCATCTGTAGATTATTTTCATCTTCTTCCCCCTGGTATTCCTTTGAAGTGATGTGTTCTAGACCTCTTGTTATTCTTCTTATCCTCTTCTCTGGATCTTCAGCTGGTCCATATCTGCCATTAAGCTTGTTGCGTGCTCTTTGGTGGACATACTACTGCAGCTAAGACCCTGTCAGGAGCGCTGAATGGAAGGGAAGTACTTTTGTTCGCGTCTTCCAAGGTGGCTTTGATTTCATTTTGGTATGGCATCATGTTCAGGTCGTGATCTGTTCCAGGTCTTGCTCTGCTGCGTAGTTTTGCTTCAGAGGGTGTTCAGGGAAGAGGAGTTGGGCCAGCAGCAACATTCAAGGTAGAACAGCCTGAGTGCAAGGACTGACCTCTATGTCATCTCTATTAATTTCCTGAAAATTGGCCTGCATTATTTACTCATTTTCTGCTAAGTAAATCAGAACATTTCTGTATGATATTAATGATTAGCAGTACTCTTAATGAGCATTGCAAGATGATAATTTGTAGTCCTGAGCCTTTAACTTCCATTCATTTTGGTAGTCAGAGGGACCTATGTTTGGTTAAATGAACTGTTTAGATTTTCCAGCAGAATTATCTTTATTTGCTCTGCACACATATAGAGCTTAACTAACAACACACCAAGATTTCATGTGTGGCTATTCTAGGTGTAAAGGTCCGATGTACTTTTGTATCTGTTTGTAAGCTTATGAGCAACACTGAAAAACCCTGTAAATGTTTCCCATTTTAATTGTGAAACAGCTTTTACAAACCCTTGAAAACATTAAAATAGTGCTAAAAAATAGATGAAGCATTATTTGACCTGAAGCACGATTGTTTCACTTTCCAGTGTTGCAAGCAACTAAAAAGCCTAGTTATTTTGACCCACTCTACTTAAAATGTTAATTGTGTAATATAAAGTTTAGAGATCTTCTGCCATTGCTAATCTCAATCTTCATTTCTCTTCTTAATTGCACATTTGAACAAGAAATCGTAATGTTTTTAAATTAGCTTTTACGATCTATTGGGTCTTATGTGAAGGAGAAGATAGTTACTTGTAAGCTATGTGGTTTATATATAGCTAGACCTGCCTTATTCCCGGCAACATCGTAGGAGAAGTTGCAAATGTAACAAACATTTTTGAAAAGTATAGATTAAAATGACAATAGTTTTCCTTTCCCCAGTTCTTCCTGTCTTTTCCTGTCTCAAAGAAACCCATGTTTTGCATTCAAAGTGCTGTTAGGCTAGTCTAGGAATAAACAAGTAAGTGTTCTTAGTGTGTGGTGGCTAGATCTTGAGAGCTAACAACAAAATTATACTGGAAATGGGGCAAGTTCTGTTTACGCAGAGGAGGGAAAATGGATCACAGGGTTTGCCCTGTGGTATCTGGTATTATGAAGAACAAACAGTGCTGTCTTCTTTAGGATTTTATCATATATTAACAATTATTATTAATAAAAGAATAATGTCTCGAGTGTTTTATACTGCATAAGGGACTTTCAGATGATCTAACCTAGTTCCTACTTACCATAGGTGACTGTGTCACATAATCCTCTTTATGGATTTGTCAGATATGTCCTAAAATTAGCTGTTTATTAAAAAAAAAAAAAAGTAAATATCTTGCTACTCAGCCTGCAAAGATGTTCAGACATTGCTGCTCCCCTAGCTAGGAACCTTCCACCACTGATTTCCAGCCTAGAGTTATTCCTGACAGTTAATACTCACCTGCATTGGTGTTCTGCCACTTGTCATTCTTCGTCTTAAATAAAAAAACCCTCTTTATTATTTGCTCCTAATGAGCTTACACAAAGGAATAATATCTCCTCCTGGCTTTGAATGTGCTAGGCGAAATAAGTGAGTAACACTACATTTCATAAAATAGATTATTGATTCCTTTGTATGTCCTAGTGGCTCTGTTTGTTTGGTTTTTTGAGCAGAGTTGAAAAAAATTATATTGAAATAAGTGTCACTATGCCTTGTTTTATGGCATTAATACTTTTGTGTTTGTTTCAAATGCTTTTGTTGATAAATTCTGGATAGCTTTTGCCTTTTTCGGCAAAGCTAATCCTCCTTAGCCTATGATCCTCTGATTGATTAATATGGTCTTTATCCTCCCCAGTCATTTCTCACTGATAATTTCCCGTCTTTTAGCAGAAATGCTTATTACGAGGCTCTCAAGCAGACTCACAAGGCACTTTATGTCATTACTTTTCATTCCGTTTCTATTAGGCAAGTCCTTGTGGCCTTTCCCTTCTTTCAGAATTAAATTCCAGTATTCCCTGGCATTAGCAGTGCTTTCCAAAGTTGTACCAGTAATACCAACCAAAGTTGTGCCCCCTTTTTGTGTCTTTGCTGAAAATATAAGATAAGCTCTAAGACAAATGTTTGAAGAAATTACCTTCTCCGTTTTTCTTTTTTTTTTTTTTTTTTTTTTTTTTATCAGTTGACTTCCAGGAACTTTAGGGATAAAGTTATTTCATTTTATTGGTATACTGAGATGGCATAGTTGGAAAAGCCCTAGGTTTCCAAGGCAATTTAATCACTTGTAATGGGGCTGTGACAAAGTAAAGTTAAATATGCTACTATGCAGTCCCTCACTGAATTCTGTGATTAGGTATCTGTGAACTCCCCTATTTTCGCAGGTAAAATGTCCTAGAGGCCGTATGTTCTACGTCTGCATGTATCCAATTAATCTGTTTTATCAGGGGTGCCCAGCCCTGCACTTACTTCATACCAAAGACATTGTAATGAAACCCCCAAAATAAGCTTTATCGAGACCCAACACTCTAACCCAGAGTGCTCCGAGAATCCAGCCCTGGAGTTGGGCTCTTAGTAAAACACACCCTTGACCCAACAGTTTTGGTCAGAGACGTTAGGCAGAGCATTTCTGTTTGTGGGTGTATGTGGCTTCCGGAGTGGCTAATGATATTTTTAACCCCAAATTCTTGATTTAGGATGACTCCCTGTGTTTGGGGCATTGTACATCTCTCTCTCCTCCCAGGGAAGGGTCTGCGGGAGGGTGTCTTGTAAGGTCTCCTGATGTTGGTGTTGCACACTGCAGAAACCAATAAGGATTGTTTAGCCCAGGGTCATAAACATGGACATAGTTTCCAAGGAGAGTGGTTAGGTGATTCTGCTGGCCTCCAGTAGCAATAACTGTTTATCCAGGCATGGTTACACTTCCATGTTTCTCTCAGGGCTCATCTCTCCCTGTCTCTCACATGCTGCCTGAGGATTGAGAGTGATGCTCCTGTTTGCACTCTGGCTCTGCCTCTCCCTATGCTCAAATAGTCTTCGGGTATATAAATGCAAAGACCTTAATATGGCCATCATTGCCCAGCAGATCAGTGGCGCAGCCAGCAGGAGGACTCAAGCACTGCAATGTTTTCCTTTTTGCCCTTTTTTTTTTTTTTTTTTTTTTAATTTGGCAAAATCCAAGTGGGCTGGGGGGAAGAGTGCAAGGATGGTCCTTGTTATTTCGAAGCGTCCTCCTTTCTTGGCAGGTGGATTAGCTTGCTGCTGTTGGAGCTGAAGGAGTGAGGCATGGAGCAGTCTTTAAACAAAGTTTTACAATTAGGCTCATTTTAGAGTAGAAATTTCTTCTTTATTAGAAGTACCAATACATGGAAATATATCTTTATAACAATAGGCTCTTTGGGGCTGATCTGAACTGTTATCATCATTTCACACATGTCCTTTCTGTAACTTCACTGTTTGTTCTCATTTTCTTCTGTTTTCTTTCTCTGACCACCTTGTTTCAGTCTCTTTGCTCGTCAAAAGATTAAAGGGCCAAAATGTTGCACCCTAAAGTTCTTTCATTATTCACAGAAAGTGTCACATAGTTTAATTGTAATGCAAATAGGAAATTATTTCTATCTAGAAAAGACAAGACATTTAATTTAGTACCAAATAGCAGGAATGAAAATTGCTCTATTTTCTCTCTATGAAATTGTCCAGTCTTTGCTGGGTTGCAAATTTTGTTCAGGCTGCTTAATACAGTTTAAAGTTCTATATTAAATATTAAGTGGGATCCAAACTGTCACATTTACGAAGTGTTGCGGCATGCAGGGGTGTAATTTAATGTGTACTGTCAGGAAATAAATTCATAGACTATAGATTTTAGTCCTGACTATGCCACTAACTTAAGTGACTGGAGGTGCTTCTCATTTCTCCAGGCTCATTTTTCTACGTCTATGGAACATATATCATGACAAGTACCTATAACATGTTGGGTGAATGACTTCACTCAAGTTGTTCATGCAACTAAGAAGTTGCAATTTGCTTCTAGAGAAAATGTTAATCCATCAAAACCTAAGTTTTTATACGATTTGAAGTATTTTGTCCTGTGAATCTAAAAACATTTTTGGAAACTCTTCAGGAGTGGGAAATATTACATTTTCATTTTTGGTATTGCTCTTTGTATGTTATATCTCACTTTTCTTGTTGGCTTTTCATGGCTTGCTAGTGATGCGAGTGCATATGTTACTGTTAAGCCATTTCATTGTAGTACAAATTGGAGAAACAGTAACAAGTAGCAACTGTGCAAATTCTCTTAAAAAAACAAAATTAATTAAAATACTGTGTGTCAGCACTAGGACTGCAGACTGTGTTATGAAGTAATATAAATCAAGAAAAATATGGAAGTTTACAATCCTCATAAAATAAAATTTAAAATGGCTTTTCAAAAGACAATGATGGAATATACAATATGTTGAAGTTTTTTTGATGTAAAAGAAAACAGCATTTGACAATCAATACTACAGAATATGGATCAGATATTTTTTGGTGATCTTCAGATAGATTTTCAATAAGCTATTGAAATATACAACTGTTTTGCTGTCCTCTTGCTAATGCATATCAGTAAATTGTCCCTAAGTTTCAATATAGTAATTGGTAGAAAATTATAAATTAACAAAGACTACAAGCTTTAGAGATAAGCTATGCAATGGTAGAGAAAAAGACAAAAAAATAACATTATGCTGTTCAAGAGGCAGAATTTTATGATCTATAGAGCTGAAGGGGCCTTTAAAGTCAAAAGAAAAATATATGGTGTTATGCTAAAAAGAGTAGTGTAGACAAATAAGGTGGTGAATAATAAGAAGGATAATTAATGTGAATCCGAGCAATCCAACTGGTTAATTGCACGTGAAAGTCTTTTCAGTTTTCGTGGAAATGACAGAAACTGTTTCGAGTTAAAAGCAGCAACTGGCAGCATGAGCTGAGATTCTCAGCAGTTTCAGAGCTGGGTCCTCTGTAGAGCTAAAAGAGTAACGTGCTCTGCTCTCCCTCGGTTATAGTCATTGTACTGAAACTACGAACCAGTAGCAAAAAACTAGGAGAATTATTATAACAATGGATATATTTTTAATTAAATTTTCAAGGCTGTTAATATGCTGCCTGAAATGGACTTTCTAATATTTTGCACACACACACACACAAAAAAGAGATTGCAAAGATACTTGGCTGAACATATTTGGTAATTGTTCTCCCCAGAGGTGCAAAGCTGACTCGTGTTCAGGTGAACGTTTCGATTTCCCTTTCTATGTCCCGCTGTAGTCGAATACGTGCGCTTTCCCTGAGTGCTGGTGGGAAGGCTAATTGCCTCCCGGAGCTGGGAAGGGCTGGGAAGAAGTGTGGTGCTCCAGGAGGGATGCGCTCTCTTCCCTTGCCGACGCAGAAGCTGTCCTCTGTGCCGGGGGGTAGAGGCTCTGCCAAGAGGCAGGTCTCTGCTATCCGGTGAAGCGATTGGGGATCCACACTTTTTTAGTAAGCTTTTGTAAGTACATATTTTGGAATGAGGTCAGATACGATTTGATGTTAACCTGTTCAGACACTATTTACCAAGGCTAGAAAATGGTATTGTGGAGTTATTCTGATGGACATATCTGGGGACAGGCTCCAGGCCAATTCTTTATACACTTTTCCTTTTCTTCATTAATGTTTGGCTTGGGATGTGCATGTCCCTTGACTCTAATTTAATCAGAGGGTACCTGAGTGATATTCTTTAGCCCTGTCATTGTTCCCTGGCACAGCATTCTCTGATGAACGCACCAAATACCCGTCCACAGGAAATGTCTTCGTTTCAAAAGGTTGCTTTAGTGTTCATTTCCATCTTGCTTAATAACATGTCAGTAAGAGTAACGTAATGATATGGGTTACTTCCAGTGACACATCATAATGTGAAATTACAGTTTAGGTAATCTATTTCTAAAATATTATGGGTAGCTACTAAGTAATGACTAAAGTGCTTTACACACACACACACACGTACATCAAAGCGTTTCTTATTAGTGTTGCACTGAAACTGTGTGACACTTCTGCTTCAGTACAACACAGCCAGGAGATGCTTTGATCTGTGTCGAACTGCTCCTTTGCAACAAACAAGACACACTTTGATGTAAGAAGAAAAGATGGAAAATTCATTCACAACTAAGTTTCCCGTCTTGGCTTTTTTTTTAATTTATTTTTTATGACATGAAATATTTGGGAGTGCTTCATCTATGGTATCGCGGCTCCTTCCTGAAAGTGCAGTCCATGAAGCTCAAGCATGTTCCTGTATATCCACCTCAGGATGGGAACTGCATTAGGGGACACACAGTACCTTTACAGTTGCTACACTAAGGTGAAAGCACAACAGATTTGAGATGGGAAGCTGATTTTTTTTTCACCACAGTATTGACACAGCCAAGGTTTGGGTCTTGAAAAATTCCGCTCTGGAAAATTGCACTTCACAAAGTAAATCTAATGTCTGTGGTCAAGGACGCTTTCTCTTTGTCCTAGCATAACTATATGCCATGAAATAGCTGCTGTAGATAGCTCCAGGGCTGGCAGTGATTGGTAAAGGGATTTCTTTGTATACTGTCTGCTATTTTTAATGGCTTTTAATGGAGGAAGCTTTTTTTTTTTTAAGATTTTTGAATTAATAGTCACGGTTAACCTGAAAAAATAAATACATAAATATTTAGTTCTTCCCAGAAAGCCCAATTCTTACCTCGTGTCTTTGGTATAATTCTAATAACTTAAAAAGAGGCACTTTTGACTCTACAGCAATATAAATGAAGGAAAAAAAATTTAAACTTTTATGAGAAAGGTTATAAAATATGAAAGCTATTAAAGCAGTTGAGAAAATTCTAGTCCCACCTCAGAAATGGAGAGGGTTCTGTGCGTGCTTATGCCAAAAACTCTCTGTTGCGGAGGTCTTTTACAAAGAAGAATTCGAACGAGGGGTGAACGATCATGGGCATGCGCAAGAAAGCACAGAGCTTGTTCGTGTGTTTGCCAGCAGACCGCGTGTGGGTTTGAAAGGGTAGGAATACTCTCCTGGAACAGTCAGAGCAACCAAAACCCGCCCAACCTAGGACAAAGCCTCAAAGCATATCCAGCAACAAGGAAGCTGTTGTGTTGCTCGTTGTATCGAATCCTTCCTTGTGCTAAGATTGGCAGATTTTTAAACTTTTCTTTGTACTGCCACCTGAACTTTTTATTCTATACCAGGAAACAGAAAAAAAAAAAAAACAAACGAAAATAGGAAGGCATAAAAATGGATAAAAGAACAATAAAGAGCAGACAAGGGCTTATTGTAAAATATATCTCCCTTAAAGCATTGTTAGCAGCACTGTTTTCATCTCTTTCAAACGGTTTCCTCCATCCAGTGTCTCCCACTGGACGATTAAAGAGGCCAAACCAGCCCCAGTAGCTTACTTGCCTACATACCAGCCAAACAACACCGCCGTGAAGATGATCTCTTCTAATTCATCTTCAGCTTGCTGAGCAAATGACCTCACATCGGTCCTATGGAGCCCTTCCTCATAGCTGATGCCGTCTGTTACAGTTATTATTGCTGCTGGTGCAAAAGTGCATCTGCTGACAGGATGATGTCTCAAGAGGGCACACCTAAGCAGGAGGCCAGTGCCCACAGAGCAACAAGCAGAGGGAATAGTGAAGGAAGCATGAAACGGACCTTTAAAACACCTGCGGTGGCCAGGGAGAAGAGAGCTGCCTGGAGAAAATCAATCAGAAGGAGACAGTCCGCTCCGTGGGTAACTGTAGCAGACACAAAGGGAGGAATTTCTCAGGCCAGGGCTATATTAACAGGAGCACAGCCAGGAGACTGAGGGCGGTGATTATCCCCTTTTACTCAGTACTCATGAGGCCACATCTGGAGTGTTCTGTCCTGTTTTGCCCCTCCAAAAGAAGGAAAATGTCGATAACCTGCAACTTGATCAGCAGAAAGCCATCAGGATGATCAGCGCTGGAGTACTTGCCCTGCGAAGGGAGGCTGAGGAATGGGGCTTGTTCAGCCTGGAGAAGACACAGCTTCACGGGGACCTAACAGCAGTCCCCCAGCACCTATGGGAAGTTATGGAGAAGATGGAGCTGGGCTTTTTACAGGGATGCAGGGAGGGGAGACGAAAGACAAAAGACAAGTTGGAACAAGAGTGGTTCCAACTTTTTCCCCATGGGTAAAAAGCCTGGGGAGGCTTTGCACTCCCTGTCCTTGGAGGTTTTCAAGACCTGCCTGGATGCAGCTCTGAGCAGACTGGTTTGCCCTCATGGTGGGACCTGCTGGGTGCAGCAGCTTGGACCAGAGAGACCTCCTGACACCTCAACTAGCCTGAATAATTCAGCCTGGGATCCTGATGCATAATTTAGATTTCCAAACCCCTTCAGCACAGTTGTCATGGATTCCTTCTAATGTAGATGCATACATTGTCAAGTGAAATGGAATTTGCCTTACCCTGTTTTAATGAGAGAGATTATGGCTGTCTGCCTTTGAGGTAGTCAGCTAAACTTCTTGTTATAGTCAGTGGAGAGAAACAGGTATTTCTAATGCTTGATGCATCTTCTCCTAAGGAGGCATCTGAAGGAGGTGTTAGACGAATTGTCGCCTAAAAGCACTCAACTCTCTCTTGATGATAAATGGGACCAGATAACTGTCTGTAATACACATAGATCTAGACATTGTAGACATCTCAAGCTAGGTGAGATAGATCCCACTCTATAATATTTTTGCTTGAAGGGGTTTCGTTGTCTTTTGTGGGAATCAAGATTGTTGTGGGAATATGGGATGCAATTAGCCCTCTACAGCTTACATCAGTTGTACAAGATGAGCAACAGGTGATTGTCATCTGTTGGAAACTCAGACCTTTTGAAATTATTTCAAAAATCAGGAACAGATTTTCTTTTGCTGTAAATAGAGGACAGCAGGAAAATGACGTTTTGCTCTTTTTTTTTTTTCCCCTCTTTTTTCTTTTCTTTTTCAAAGGCAAAAAAGAGCCATGCATACCATTTGGTATCTGGCTGCTGGCCAATGGCACTGTAATAAAATAGCGAACTCCCAGTTTAACATCCACCTTTCCGTAGGAAGGAAATGTTATTAAAAGGTAGGTAGCAGTGGACTATGTATGCACGCGCTTCATTGTAAGGTGAAAATCAAAGTAGTTGAAGAAGAAGAAAGAATTGTGAATTTGGTTAATTAGGCTCCTGTGTGCTCCTTCTGAAATTCTCATGAAACACAGGAAAGGCGGAGGTGCCACCCCACATACCAGTGTGATCCTGCCCTTCCGCTGAATGCGTCCCCCGCAAGCACTGCCTCTCTCACCTCCTGGTTGCTCTGCCCAACAAACATTTTCAGTTTGGTGCTGGTAAGGCTCCGGTCTTTGTGAACCAGCAGCTGGTGACTTTACCCTCAGCCCTTTTGTTTCTAATTCTGTAAGATAAAAGCTGAGACACGCTAATGAAATACACCCGGTCTTCTCTGGAGTAAAGAATTTCTCAGAAATGCTGGTTCTTTCCTAGCTACGCTTTAGCGAGGCAGAGCTGGCTAAAGTGGAAGAGGACTGTAAATATGCACTTATTATTCTAATTCCTTCTTGTCTGCTAGTAGCTTCCCTGTCTTGAAACCCTGTGTTTATCAGTTCAGCAGGAGCTTCTTGTTAAAATATGGGTGTACGTTACTGGTTTAGACATTTTAATGGCAGTAACTTTTTATCAGCAGTTGAAATGGCCGTGTTGGATCAGATTATAATTTAGAGGTACGTTTGGATGTGTTTCTGAAACAGCTGTATGCAGGCTGTGATGTGGTTTGAACTGAAATTGTTTAGATGACTGAAAAATCTGTGAGGCCAGAGACTGAATTTTCAGTTACTGAAAGATGAGGTAGTTTTACCAAGAAAATGTCCCTAGGAGCATAATAAATGATCTCTTCTTAATAATAATAAAAAAAAAAAGTTAATATTTTGACTTTAGATTAAAGAAAATAAGATTTGCATCTAAAAGACTGGCCAATTTTGGGATGGTATGTTTTGTAACTGAAGGATAACTAATGAAGGCATTTTTTTTACTGTATTTAGTAAATTAAAAGATAGTCTGTAGGATTTCTAAGTTGGCACAGGTTAAGAACCAAATGAAATACGTATCTCTCAATTTGCCTTTTCTCTGTTGTATTTTGCAGTCAGTATATCTGTGAAAAACCTTGTTTGGAAAGCCAGATATTTTATATTCTGTTTTGGTGGTCCCAAGTTCCTTGACAACTACATGCCACGTGCTTTACTAGTAGTTAGTGTTCATCTATTTTAAAGCGACCGTTGGCCAAAGTCACTGCGAGATAGTAAGCATTTTTTTCGCTGATTCTCAAACGATTTAAATCTCACAGGTGATGACACATTAGGTGCTTTCTTGTGGCCCTAAGAATAATTTTCACTGACTGTTACCATTTGTTGGCTTAGGTTGTATTTCCTACTGCGGAAAAGCTTCCCCTACAGATCTTTTCTTGCTCATATCCTCTGATGTTCATGGCTACACCACCACTGCCGTTGTCCTTCTTCATGACATGAGTCACAGTCGTCATATTGTCTGGAGCAGCTCACCTTATCCAGTCTTTGGTCTGGATCTAGTGTGTGTGATGGAGACCGTAGTCTCTGTGTAAAGATTATATGGTTCTTGTGTGAGAGGGAACATACCCCATGCAATTAGGGGTGAAAAAAAAATCTAAAGGGACAGTCTAAGTGTTTTGGTTTCACTTTGTTTGTATGGGGGCATTTGGTTTGGAGTCCCCCGTCCCCCGTCCCCCCCCCAAGTAGTCTTCCTCCTAAATGCATAAATACATATAGGACAGCTTTTTTTGGAGATGCTTGCTTTTTTGGATTCTTGGTGTTCTGGTATCCTGTGTGCTATAGATCAAACTCAGTTCACTGATAATGAAGCTCTGAAACAGAGACTCTGCATACACATATATGCATATATAAAAACTCTTTGTAAAATGATACCATTCTGTATGTTCATTTATTAATCTACATATTATCTGAAGTATACTGAAGTATACACAGTAGAGCTACTAAAGGTTTCTGTAGTATCAAAAATTTTTGCTTACAAATTAACGGAAAAGCAGGGACACTTTTCAAGAGTGAACAGAGGAGCAATATTAGCACTAGTGCTAAGCCTCAGGTAGCTGTGGATTCTAATCCTCAGTTTACTTACTTAGATGGATTCATTGAGTCCTTGGAACCGCCTAAAAACCCCAAGCGCTAATATTTAGATTATGTAGCTCTCTGAGGTTCTACAAAGTTCAAAATGATCCTTCTAGTGCAATCAAATCTAGTTTTATATACCAGCTTTTGCAGATATGTTTTTGCAGAACAGCTGTATAGGGTCGTGCGTTTTAAGAGAGTAAATTATATTGTGTTATTCAAATAATAAAATCAACTATTATGAGAAACTCCTGGCCAAAAATGCTATTGAAAAGCAATTACTTTCAACTTACATATAATAAAACTTAGTTAATTCAATGAAATGGGGGGCACAAAACCAATTTGGATAAATGTGTGTTTTTTAATGAGTTGGATGTCTTATGCAATAATTGTTGGCGACTGTATCTTCATCCTGAATAGTCAAACACCTTTTAGGTAATCAAATAAAATTTTGTTATACTTCTTTTTTACGAAGTATTGTAATATTACGTAATACTTAGGAAATGTTTTGAGATCACAGGATGAAAGATGGTATGTAAGTGCAATGTATGTATTATTATTATTAACATTTGATGAGTCCCCTGGCATTTCTTTCAGGATTTTCTACTTATTTGAGTTGCACATTTTTAATTGCTTAGTGAAATGATGTAGTCATATCTCAGAGTTGATTTAATTGGAATTATTGATGTCTGCAGCAGCACCCAGGCTGGGAAAACTGGGGTCTGATCAAAGTCTGCAACTAATGGTTTAGTGAAGTTAAAAATTCAGTCTGTAATTAAAAAATGAAAGAGAGAGTGTGTGCTTTCAAAGTGCACATTTTATGCTAAGGAAACGGTCACGTGTTATTTATTTGGAAATACTCATTGCAGTATTTAAAAAGAAGGGTAACAGCAATAAGTGAAGTTTTTAATCCTGAATATTTGTTGAGTTTTTCACCTGGAAGATTTTACTTCATACCTGCTGGTATACTTTGTTCTCTTAAATTATGTTTAGAACTGCATGTAAAATGGGAAGTTAATTTTAAGATGGGTTTCGAGATTTTTTTGACAGCTCTTTTTTGTAATGGAAACTAAGAATTTTGAATTTTCTGTGGAGGCATTTTTTTTAGCTTGGTTGAATGTACATATAAATGTTTACAATTTTTAAATGTGTTATAACATATAGAACAAATAAGTTTAACATTAAAATTAATTCTGTTTTGAGTTGAAAAAAAAAGAAGATACTAAGCAGTCAGCATTACCTTTTGAAAGTCTGTAGCTCGGCTCATTGACTACTGAGGGTGCACAGGACAGTTGTTGAGCATCTTTAGTCAGGTGGGATGAAGCCTTGCCTTCTTCTGAATGTGTCAGTGAGATATTTGCACTGTTGTGTTTGTTTAGCAAATTTTACTAGATTTTTGCAGTGTTTTGACTCATTATGTAGTGCGAGGAAATACGGTGCTGTCCAATTTAACTGGGGAAACGCACTTTTCTGTTTCTCAGACTTACCGGATTGTGCATGAGAAATCACAACAGAAAACTGCTTTTTGTGACTGTGCACAACGTGCAATGGAGTTTGGAACCTGGGTAAATTTAACTCCACTGGGGGGGACAGGGAACAGATGGGAAAGTGGTGGGACTGGAGAAAGTTCAAGCAGACCAAAATAGAGGATGGTTTTTACCTGCATTAGGAACAAAAGGAGATAGGCTAAGTGATGCAAGAGTCTTGATTTCTCTTCTTAAGCGACCCTTCCTTTTTTTTTTTTTGCTATTTGATATCTTTTGTGTACCCTTCTTATTATCAGAATAAAATATATATATTCCAAAGTGGATGGGGATCTTCCATTGATTGAGAGCAGTTGCAATCTAGTGCGCTGTGTGTGGAGGACCCACCACAAATTTCATGCTTTTTATTGAAACTGTTTTCATGCATTCTCCAAAAGTATGCATTTTTATCATTTGCACGGTATTGATCAGCACTTCCTGAACCATTTTCTTCCCTAATTAAGGATGCAGAGAGCTTTACATTATTCCGCTTATGATCTCAAGAGCTCTTTTTACACTGCCTGTTTGGGATTTGCTTCCTTGGGAGAGTTTATTACTGTATGAATGAAAAAGCTTTTCTGAAGCTGTTAATCATTTCAAGATTTAAAAAAACTAATTGAGAATATTTCCCATTATTATTAAACTCTCAGGGGTGCTAGAGGGCGTGCACACTATTATAATCTAAACCTGCAATTTAGCTTTGCTTCTTGTGCCCTTTGGCACAGTGGCATACATGGGAATTTTAAGGAGAACGGCCGACACTCCCCCACCCCAGCGACAGTGAAGAAAACGTGCTTTTAATCATTTTCTCATCAGCTGCTGCCTCCTGTTAGCAATGAAATTGTTTTGACAAGTGTTATTTTGTCTGAACCATATTTGATTCTGGAAGGGCTCAAACCAATCAAAAGAACTTCCTAACATTGTGGACTATTGGGCTGCAATATCATCTTCCCAATGAAGTGGAGGAGGACTTATCATGTGAGTCATTTTAAAATTGGTTGAGGCAAATTACCGAAGAATATGTAGTAGGGAGCATTTATTCTCTGACACAGAATGTGCCTAGATAAGATAATAGGCTATTTCTATGACTTTTTGATGTTGAACTTTAGCATTTCAAGTGCTAGATAGAGTGACATATTGCTTATGCCTTGTACCTAAAGACTGTGCATGAAGCAGTCTGCTAGCTTTGGATAATAATGCTAAGGCTCATCAATGAAGCTTTTATACGTAGAGCTGGTGTCATTTGAATGATTCTTTTTGTGTAATGCACTGGATTGCAGGCAATTGGGACGTTGGGTAGAGAATGCTGTTTGTCAGTGTCCAGCTTTATAAGAGGTTACATTTATCTTTTGTAGCTCCGATGACCCAATTTGCAGCCTGCATCCGGTTTACTTTAGCAGTTTTCTCTGAAGTGAGCGTTCCTTCTGAGGCAGAATCACTGAATGACAGAGTGGTTAACGTTGGAAGGGACCTCTGGGTGCCAACCCCGCTTCTCAGGCAAGGCCATCTAGTGCCAGTTGCCCCAGAACAAGTACAGTGAGCTTTTGAGTATCTCCAATGATGGAGGCTCCACAACTTCCTCTGGGCAACCTGTGCCAGTGCTCAGTCACTCTTGCAGTAAAAAAAGTGTCTCCTGTTGTTCAGAGGAAACCTCCTGTGTTTCAATTTGTGCCCATTGTCGCTGGTCTTGTCACTGGGAACCACTGGAAAGAGCCTGTCTCCGTCCTCTTTGCACCTGCCGTTTAGGTCTTTATATGCATTGGTAAGATCCCCCGGGAGCCTTCTCTTCTCCAGGCGAAACAGTCCCCGCTCTTTCAGCCTTTCCTCATATGTGACATGCTCCAGACCCTTAATCATTCTTGTGGCCCTTCATTGAACTCTCTTTCAGTATGACCGTGTCGCTCTCGCACTGGGGAAGCCAGAACTGGACCCAGCACTCCAGGTGTGGCCTCACCAGCACTGAGTAGAGGGGAAGGACCACTTCCCTCGACCTGCTGGCAATACTTTGTCTAATGCAGCTGAAGATACCATTCGCCTCCTTTGCAGCAGGGTCACCTTGCTGGGTCATCTTCAACTTGGTGTCCCCCAGGACCCCCAGCTCCTTTTCTGCCAAGCTGCTTTCCAGGTGGTTGGCCCCTGCCAACTATTTTGTTTTAACGTATATCCCCATTAGGTAATTCTTCTCAAATTTTGTGTTCTTGGCAAAGAATGTGCAGCTCTTTAATTGCAGAATGCTGAAAATCACTTGTCAAAAATAAGTTTTTATTCTGGTTGATATATTAATCTTTTTATCAGTTATTTAATGTATTTTGCCATGCAGATTTTTTGAAATGTAATTCTGCAGTCTGTAATATTTTTAGTGTGATCTTACCGGTCATTGTAAATTAAATGAATCTGAATTTACAGCAGTTACGCTTTGAACCGGCTTAAAGCACCTTTGTGCATAAAAATACTGTGCTGTTAAGGATGGATTTGAACTCTTTTTAAAAAAAATCTACATAATCCTAGCTGTGTAAAAGTATACCTCTGTGTGCTGAGGGCATCATTGATTACAGTCTATTGACACGATAGACCTCTTCTGTTGATCTTGTTCTCTCATTTTATTCTTGTATGCATATCTAATATTCTGAATAGCTGCTCATGTATAATATATGCAGATACAACTCCAGTATCGCAGTTTAATTGAATTAGTAATCGGGGATGAAGATACTGAACATTCCTCAAAAATAAAGCCCACGTTCATGAGTCAGGAGGGGAGTGAAGGTTGGCCTTGCCTCTGTCTGGTTATATGAGAACTCCTTTATAGGGAACAGAGAAACGGTGACCTAGATGACAGGACGGTGAACTGGAATTACAAAATTGAGGAGCTTCTTGCACTGGTTTGGGCAACTTTGGGCAATTGACTGTATTTCTCTGCCTGAGTTATCACACAGGTAAATCGCACATGATATCTCTCTGGTCTACTGTAGAAAATATTATAAACAAATTAAATAAATACCACTGTACTAATGGCCTGCAGTTGAGGTTCTGTACAGAAATGCTACCAGATTGAGTTACGTGGGTAACCTTAGCCTGGAGATCACATACTATTTCTGCCTAAGTAGGTGCAAAAAGAATAAATTCAGGTTCATGACAAAGTGTTCTGGTATGTTCAGGAAGAGCATGATGTCAGGAGAGTATGAGAGGAGCATTGCTGGAGAACTGGGGGATGTTGCCGGCAGGTATAAGGTGCCAGTAGGCAATGAGCTAAACTTCTGTCCAGAGCTTGTCAGGCATCAGTCCAGCAATGGTTGGAGTTTGCAAGCAGGCTCTTTTGAACTGTGTTCCCCACACCTCCCTCCAAGCTACATCAAGCACGATGGCAGTATCCTTACAAGACGTGGGAAGAACCCAAATACAATAAGCATTGGGCTGGTAGCCCTGCTGTTTTCAGGATGATGTAATTTGAAAGACGTATTGACCATAGGTCTCAAATTTGACAGAAAGTCTCTGCCTCAGTTTGAAACTTAACCTACTCATTGCGAAGTCAGGCTCTTTCTGGCTCGTAGAGTGATAATAAAAATCCTGTTTGCAATGGAAACTCAAATGCAATATTAAACGTGAAATAGTTCTTCACGCTGCCTAGTATATTCCTGCCATGCTCTCCACCGAGCAGTCTGGCTGCAACTCTTGGTTCCTACATCACCCGGCAATCTTTACATATGAGAATAAAAACCTCTTGTTTCAGCTCCAGTGTTGTGAAGTGACATTTAGTTGAACCATCCAGGACCTTTAGGTTGCATGCTCCAAGTGTGCTGCGTATTTAGCATACAAACAGATGATTATGAGGGTGTGAGAGAGACATGCGCTAAACTGGTAAAGACATCATCTCGGAGAGTGTATTAAGAATGAATTTCAGTAAATTAGATGTTATATATTAAAAGAATTAATCTTTAAAATTGCTGGTACAACTAGTCTGTGTTATTATTCTGATACCAGTTTAATTCCATTTATTATTGTTAAACTCATCATTCTAAATTTGCACATGAGCTTCAGATGATTAAAAATCTTGATAACACCAATCCAGAATTACATAATAAAGCATATTACAGCTGTTCTTTAATTATTATGAGTGGTGGGCACACCTTTCATCCCTGAAGGCCTTTTAGTACCATAAAACTGTCGCGTGGGTTTGTTTATTCATGAATTTGAGTTGTATTCACTATCTCAACAAACTTAAAGTTTTATGGTTTATTGCTGTGTCCTCAAAATAGAAAAATGGACCAAAGCCTGTACCGTTTATTCAGGCAAAACTATTCCTGCCCAAGAAGGAACTGCAAAGGCCAATATAAATATAATGCAATTAAAATCAGACTGTGAAAACAGACGTGGCTGCTGAGGAGAGAGAAATATGCTATTTGGTGCTGATTGTTTGCCCAAAATCTCCTAATGAGTTAAAATGAAAGTAATTAAAAAAGAGGCTAAATGTCAAGGAAAAATTTCCTGAGCAGCTATTCCAAAGCCCGCTACTGGCTTCAGTCAGAGAGAGGGGGAATCTGTATCACCTGAGACTCTTACAGCTATGAGACAAGAAATTGATGATTACAAACCTCGATAGATAGGGCTCAGACAGATGCCTTTCCTGTCCTTTCTGACTTTTAGTATGTCTATAGTCTTAAGAATGAACCGGCCCCGTGAGATTGAGCAACAGCCATGAGTCATTGTTCAAATGTAACTAAATTATACAGTTATCTGTGTTCTTCTAAGTTACCATTTGTTTAAGAGCTGAAGTGCTGTACCGTTTCTGTATCGTTGGTATTCCAGGCACGCTGGGCTGTAAACCTGTGACAAGGTCAGAGTGTTGTAGCCTCTCCTGCTTTGCACTGGGAAAAACTAGCAGACTTTAAGGGTGGCACTTGTCAATGTATTTCTGCTTTGTATTGCAAATGTTTAAAAATAAATGCAGGCCCTTCTTGATAACTGTAGCGAGCTGTCAAAGCTAATGTGGAGATTTAGTAGTGTAGCCGATATCAGAGTTAATAATAAAGGATAAAATTCAGCCTTTATGTAAGTTTATGTAAAACAGTAGGATTGTTATTTGCTTACATCAACAGAACTTCGCGTAAAGGTACGCAGGTGGGAGATTTTTTTTTTTTTTAGAGAGAGAGAGAATTTTTCATCTCTGCTCATCCAAAGTAGTTGTCTTTGCTTTCAGGGTTTATTTGAAGTAGCTGAATGACTCCTTTGCAGCGGGGAAGCTGTTTGCATAGTGCTGTCGGTGACATCCCTTTCTTGCTATCTCTGTGTCATTGAAGCGAAGCTCATGCGAGAGTAGGAGATGAGAAGAGGCTGTATGTTACATGGAACTTATGCCTCAGCTGGCTGGGTGGTTTTTTCTGGTGTTTTTATGTTGAAGAAAAATACTCCAAGGTGGAAAACTAAGCTGTAATGCTCTGCAAGTAACAGAGTTAACTGTCAGTGTATGATTTTAATTCAGGAAGCTTGAGACCTGTGTGATCCTTTCTTGTTAGTACATGCTTTTCCTGATTATAAGTTTCCCGATCAACAGAGAGCTAGAGATAAGGATCTTGCATTTTTTGCATGAAAAAGAGCACAGTAAGAGTTTGATGAACAGACACTTTTATAATAAAACTCTTCTGTCTTGTTGAAACTGTAGATTGCTAGCTATTACATGACACTGAACAGTTTTCCTTTCAGTATTATCACACAGTGACTTAAATGTGATGAGGCATTAAAAAAGACTGAATTATTTTAATTTTACTTTTTCACTGGGTTCTGAAGCCATTGTGTTTTATTTTGAGGTAAATTATCCTATTTATCTTGTCTGCATAAATACCTTTATGAATAATGCAAGAAGCTGGGACGCTAAAAGTAAAAATTACAGACCTGTCCTTAAAGGACAGGATTAACATCCTGCAAGAGCTTATTCAAAACCAACTGGTGCCTTTATTCTACCATACAAAAATGTGCTGGTTTTGAGCTTTTGCAAAGCCATTATAGTGGAGTGTTGCCAGATCAATTAACAATTCTGTGCTAATGATGGTTAAATAACCGAGTGGGGTAAAAGAAGGCAATGGAACAGTCTGTACAGGATTTCCTTTTACATGGACGTTGTAAGAAGGCTTGAATGAAAAAAAACTGCAAAAATAGTTCCACGGGGGTAAGAGCAGCAATGTCTTATGTTGAATTATAGCTAGAAACGAAAAATATTACACTAATGCAAAGGTAGTGCACATATTTAGCCAAAGACTACAGAGGCAAATTAAGGTTATGGACAATTTTCAGTTCCCAAGGAAATAGTAAATTAGCCGTTTCTCACAAGCACTCTGTTTCAGACTGTCTAGCAATTAACGCAGGTATACGAAAGCCCATACAAATTAGTGAGTCAGTGAATGTGTTTTCACTGACTTCTGCGAGTGTGGCTTGGCCGTGTGGGATGACAAGGGGAGGACGAGCACGTAAAGACCCAGGCTCCTCCATCCGTGGCGGGATGCTGCGAGAAGGCAGAGCCTGGAGCCCCGGGAGCCGTGTGCTCGCTCTGCTGCCATGAGCACTGAGGGTGGGCAAGACCTAGAGCACAGGAACACAGCCAAAAAACGTCCAGCCATTTTTTCCGCTGGCCTGTGTCATTACAGAATTTCTGAACAGCTTTTTCTGTGCTCCTTTGAGGAACAATTATAATTTTTGTACTGTTTTTACTCTCGGGTCAGAGGTATGCACTTTAATTTCAGCTTAACATAACTTTATGAAGGAAGTATATATAGTGGGTTCAGGTAAGCGTCTGTACACACAAAATAGTGCATATACGGCTCAGATTCTATAGCAAAACCCAAAACCAGACTTTGATGGAAAGATATTAATCTGGAGGCAAGTATGCAAATATAGCGCTAGGATCTAAAGATGGAAAAGCAAAGAATAAGAAAGGTGAATTGATTCTAATTCCCTGAAATGGCCATTGTGCATAGCAACATCTTCCTTGGCTGAAAAAATCCTCAAAGGTGTTTTCAAAAGCCATAGTATGTCCAGATGGAATGATTTTTAGCTGAACTAAGTAATGCCACAGTATATGATACAGCATTTTACAAAGCTGTTATTTGCGGTTCCCTCTTGGTGTTATGAGCACCTTAAATCATTCTGAATTTCTAAAAAAAAATCCATACTATTTTCCTGTACCTGCAGAGATATGTTTATACATCTGCTACAAATAATGCACAAGACCACAGGAGAAGGTTACAGACCTAATCATAATATTTTCTCCCCTTTTGCTCTTTATGTTACATCATTTTAAGCGTGGGAATAAGAAACTGCAATTTGTTAGACAAATGGAGAAGCCGCTAATGGTTTTCCTTGTTTGTACCGCTCTTCCACGCATATTGCATTACCTGGTGCTGCTAACGACGTGATGCCAAAGGAATACTAACTTGCTGCAGAAGCAGGGGAAGGGTTGATTCCCCATTCTCCTCCCCGCACCATCAGCCCAGCCGGTCTCCAGCACACACACACACACAGACACGCGCATGCAGGAGAAGGCTGCGCTGGGCAGCAAGGAGGAACGCTGAGTTTAACCTGAAGAGGAGAGAGGAACAGGGCGCCTCCCGTAAGCTGGAAATGGCTCTGGGAGAGAGGAGGTAGTGGGAGGGAGCAGAGCCTGAGGGATTTTCTTTATTTTTTTTTTTTTTCAGTAGTTGTTTCTTTATCAGCGGTGTCTTTTGTGGCAGATTTTCCCAAAGCAGCCTGCAGAGCACCTCCTTTTCCTTTGCCTTCTGCCCCTGGCACAGGTAGGACAGTGCTGGTGTACCTCCACTGGTTTAAGGAGATTAAGGAAGCAAAGGAAGAACCTATACAACTGAAAGTGAGTCCCGTTTTCCCAGCTCTGCTGGTTTAAGAAACTGGTTTTTGTCTCCCTAAACATCAGTGGACAAAAGCTATAGACAGGTACGATACTGCCACAATAAAGTCATCTGGTCTTGAAATAGTTCTATTTATTATTTTACTTTTCTGACACAATCTAGAGAGACTCATACACTAATGCTTCTCTTCTTATTACGTGAAGTAAACTGCTGCCCAGTTTTGGTATCCTGGCAGACAGGCTTTCTGAAAAGTAATCTACCAGTCAATTAGTACCCTATACTATGGGCCTAAGTCAAATACACTTTCAAAAGAGCTCAGGTTTAGAAATGAACTTTAGGAAAACTCTATTGATTTTGTAAATTAAAAATGTAAAATTGAACGGATAGAGGTCCCGTACCAGACTGACCCAATCTTTAAACAGGAACATTCTCCGATTCAACACTGGGAAAGAGAAGAAAGCAAGAAGAAGGATTCGTTTGCAATTGACCTGCAATAGCAAAGTCGTTCACTTTCCAAATAGGATTAAACTTGTTCCATCAGCCATGACATGTGAAAAGATCATGGTTATAAATTCCATTTGCTGTAATGAATTGAAAGCGCCTGAGTTTGCAAGCAGCACTCATCGCTGATGGACAGCTAGATTTGTGCAGTGTTTTAACACTAAAATTAGCTTCGAGAAAACAAAAAGTACAGAAGAGGTGGCAGCAGTTGACAGATTTTTGAAGCATAAAAAAAATTTGACTTTATTGTTAGATGGAAACTGAATAAAGCTAGAAATATAGTGGTTATAACCCTGTTATGTAGATAACTTGCTTCATTCTTGAGTGAGGGCGAACGCAAAAACAGAAAAAGGCATTTGTTTAGGTTTCTCAGCCATATTTCAACAAGAATAAATATTGTTACTTAAATGAGGAAAAATCAAACTTTTCTGTGGTATTGCTTGTAAGATGTAAGAAAATGGAATTGTTTTGAAAGATACTTCATTCAAATCAATTTGAACGTACGTCAACATGACTCCCCTGCAGTCCGTGAAACCACACTGGTGTATGTATTTTGTAATTGGAGATGAACGCTATGCTCTGTGGTTACCGAATAACCTTAACTCAGTCTTGCATCAGGATCATGGGACTTCTATACGTTGCTTGCAGAACTAAATGCAGTTGCAGAAACTATTTTCCCCCAAATTGTGTCTTTGGTGTATTTTATTTGGACAATTTTATGCATATTTTAAATGTGCCAATTGCCAAGAAAAAAATCTCAATGGATGAAAATGGCTAATATTTGTGGATAATTTGAGATTCATTTTAATTTATGAGGTACCCAGCTGAAAACTGTCCAAGACTTTAAAAAAAAAAGAAAAAATAGCTTGAGCTAAACAGAGGAATGAAAATATAATAGCTTCTTAAATTACCGCAAGGTTAACATATAATTAATTTGCTAATTTTAATTACAACCTTACAAAATGTGCTGAAAAATGCTCAAAGGGGAGAAGCAGCCAGGTGCCAGCCGTGATTAACCAAGGTTACTAGCAATTATGAGGTCTCTATTAACCATGTTAGAGAAATTTTAAAAAGTCCTTTGTAAAAACAGCACATTTATCGAAACTCAGTGGGGTTTTCATCTTGCTCTACCCTTCCATTGCTACAGACTTGCTGTCATTTGCCTCACTCTTTTCCAGCTAAATTTTTTATTGCAGCTGTAACATGGAGTGCTTTTTCTGGTTGTCACACGCTGTTACACATATACTAGGTATTTATTTTGATCATATAAATAAAAGAATAAGTATCGTTTGCAAAGTACTCTGAGCTGCAAATATCGCAGCTGAACACTAGAAATACAAATCCTGAAGAAAATGCTCCTTCTTTCCAAGGTGTCCCAGGACATGCAGTTTGTGACGCAGGAATATTGTGGGAACTGCATTTTTAGTGGAGAACCTGCTCTGCAATGGTTTATATGCACAGACAAATGTAACTTTTGAGTTAAAAGCTAACAAAGAACAAAAAAATCTGCGTGTTTGCTTTGCATTTTAAACAAATCGTGGTGTAAATGAATGTCTCGCATGTAACAAATTCCATGATGTATTACTGTTCTTCTTTATTGTTGTTATGTGAGCCATGTTTTAAGTGTCTATTGTTTGGAACTGTAATAAACCTTGATTCATCTATTAAAGGAATATTAAAAAAAAAAAAAACAAGCAAAAAAAACCCCCAAACCCAACCAAAAAAAACCCAAAACCACCAATAACAAAAATAACAAACCTAAAGCATTGGTGTCAAAGGAAATTAATTTCCTGGCTGGCTTGTGTTTTTCTCTGAGGCAGATATTGATGAGTGTGCAGAGGGGATCATTGAGTGTCACAACCATTCACGCTGTGTTAACCTCCCAGGGTGGTACCACTGTGAGTGCAGAAGCGGTTTCCATGACAATGGAAGCTATTCTCTTTCCGGGGAGTCCTGTGTTGGTAAGCAATGATCAGCATAGCGCTTTTTTTTTTTTTTTTCTTCCTCCTTCTGCATGGTGTTACAAAGTGACTGTTGAGACACTGTCCTGAGCAGTTACTGTGTTTAAGGCTAAAATGAGAATGCAAGCGAGCGTGTCTGTGTTTGTCAGCATCCCCAGGCACGCAGTGTGGGTGCTCGTTCAAGACGTGTCACAGTTTTGAATGGTTATTACAGGAGGGATGCAGTCGGAGATCCAAAGTGTGACTTACTGTGCTTTGCCATTTATCATAATAAGTTGCTGTAAAACCTGAAGCGAGAGTAGGCTTTCTGGGGAGCATAATAGGCCACAAAAGGGGAAGAGTTGGGTTTCATTTTCAAATTCCAGCAGAGTGCTATGAGAACACATTTGGGGTATGTCTGTGTTGCTTTGATTTGTTTGTTTTCCATTGTTTGGCATCCTCATCTTTTTATTTTTAGAATTATGCAAATAGGATCAAGCTCTTTATGCACCACATTTGCAGAATAAGGCCCTAAGAAGCATGGACGGAGAGGAATTTTTAAAGGGTGCCGAGGAGTTTGTTGGTTGTTTCTATGGGAGGACAAAGGATGAGGCTCCATGAGGATTTAGTGCTGGTTCTCGCAGCCTGGGTGCCCTTGACTGGACGTAAGACTGTGTGCCACTATGGCAAGTAAGCAGTAATAATATCACAGTGAAGATGGTAATTGTGGCTTACCTCTGCCTTATGATTTTTTCACCTTTTCACCTATTCTTAGAAGCCTTATACATAATTCCTATAGGATATTTTATCAGATCAGCTTAAAACTATTTAGAAAGGATCCCATTTTAACTTGGATAGAGATACAGATCAGCTTCTCACAGTTCAACGTCCTTTCTTTGGAATTTCAGTTACTTCATGTCTACTCAGTTCTATGAATTTTGTATAAAAGCTTTTCTGCTGCCTCCGTGAAAGACTTTTTTTTTTTTTAACACTGTAAATTTCATTTGTCGTGTCCATAAGTGCAAAGGGATCTTTCTAAGATTTAAAGTATACGATTAAAGGAAAGGCTAAAATGAAAATTTGTAATAAAAATATATAAATTTACTTCTGACTTGTAACAAACATTCCCATCTTTTACAAATTTTGGCTATTAGAAGTTCTTGGGATAAGATAGCATCGTGATTTAAAAATGCAGAGGAACAATAATTGTTTTCAAAACCAATATTTAGTAGATTGTCCGGCTATGTTAGTTTTTTACACATTGTCCTAAGCTGATGGGGAGCTCAGTAAAATCATAGCTGTGAACCTCATTTGGGTGGCTGTGTAAAAAATGGCAGATTTTACAGCATTTTGTGACTGTCACAAATAAAACGCCACGTGAAAGTCATACATTTCTAAGCAGATTCTCAAATGTTAAGAGTTCCTCTCTGGTTTATTTAAATACTGTAAAAAGAGTGACGGGCAGAGCAATGTTAAAAATATTTACTTTATGAGAAGCCAAACCAACATGACATAACCTTCAAAAAAACCCGGAGGCAACTGGGGATAAGGGGTATTTGTAGCGGTCCTGGTGCCTACCTGTACTGCTCGCGTGGGGAACCACATCCCTTGTCAGGCTGACCTTACACTGCTGGCTTGGCATGGAGAAGGTCTAAGGCTCAGGGCAGGCTCAGGAGAAGACAGATGCCTAGAGGAGACTGTGGTTTTGAATGACCCGTAGCTAGGCTCGGTTGCTGAAAAGGTCAGTATTGCTCTCATTGCATCGTTGTTAAAGGGAAGGGCCCTCGGCTACCTTGCAGCAAAAAGGAGCCCCAAATGTTCTGTATTCTCTGGAGACCGAAGGGATGAGTTTTTGTGAAAACAAACTGCCCTCGTTTTGACCCGCGCATTACACTGGAAGTTCGTAAGGTGAGGTGTGCTCATCTTTCCGTATGCAAGTTGTAAGCGGAATGTGAAATTAGCAGGGTTATTTTAACGAAATAGCTTTTCTGAACCATCTGCTGCAGGGTACCAGCGAGGAAGAGAATAAACCAGTTTGTTTTATTTCATTATACTGGTTAACCAATTAAGAATTGATTGAAAGGTTTTCCTAACCCATATTGACAAAGAAATTTCAAACCAAGACGTTTATTTTAAAGTGCAACTAAGAATTGGTTAAAATGGCAGATAATACTACGCATTCTAGCTAGAACTCTGTTTCTTGAACACCGACTTTCATCACGTTACGGACCTTCTTTGCATGGTGGAGTATTTAGAGTCAGGGCCAGAGTCATTCACTCTGTTTCAGATAAAAGAGGGTTCATCTGCTTAGCAACAGCGTTTTGTCCTGGTCTATTTTACAGACCGTGTACTGAAATCCTAGCGTGTACCTGAGGTGGATTTGGGCTGTTGCCCTTCAGTATGTTCTGAAACGTTTCTTCTTCCTCCCTGAAGGACAAAACTTGGAGAACAATAAATAGGCTAAGAACATAAGTAGAAAAAGGTTAAACACTCCCCCCCCACCCCCACCACC